>SKCR01030455.1:0-217766 GCA_019454045.1 Zanthoxylum bungeanum | reverse complement strand
ACGAGTCTCCCAAGACTCATGGTTCATTGGGATAAACCATCAGACCAAGTCACGATATACGACATGTATTGATCTCAACAGATTTAACTAACCGACCCGTGTTAGTAAATCTTGACCAGGAACTTTATTTGATAATATATTTCTAGTAGTGACACTTCTCAATGTCAATTACAGACTACTTTGTAACTGTGCACTACATTATATATTATCGGGTCTTTATCTAATATATACATATCACTAAATTAGATTTAGTTTCAATTTATTAGTAATTAGATCGAATACGTATATAAAAACAAGAGGTGAAACCACTAAGAAAGTAATATTATGGAAAAAATGGATGTTCGTATTCATGAATCGGACATAAATACGGTCCGGATTGACGCTCTGAGCACCAACCCCAACACTACGGAGGGTAAAGAATGAAGGAAGATGGTCCAACACCATTCATCTCAACACACCGACCCGGGGACCGAGGTTGGGGTTACAGTACCTTGTGCTTATGCATATATGGCGTAAGCCCTACATAAAATTTTAAGCCTCCAGAAGGTTGATATGACAGGATTTGTTCAGAGAATTTTCCTCTAACACACGGAACAACGTTGGAGTGGTTGAATTACAGGCGGTCAAGTGGGCAGAACGTGTAGCAGAGGACAAAAGGGGGAATGATGGCTTTCTGCTGACTGATGGTGGTTGAGTCAGAGATCAGAGCTACTGTTTGCAAAATGGTTGGGGAAGAGAAGCATGGACGACGATGACAGGGTGACCTGAGCCACCGTTATGGGTTAGTAGAACATTAGATTTAGAACTCTATATAAAGGGGTTGAAGACTCAGATTCAAGGGTTAGAATATTTTTTTACATTTCACCACTTGTAAAATAACTGTAAAAGCTTAGTGATAGAGAGAGAAAGCTTGTCAGTTTTAACCTAAGCTAGTCATAAAATTCCCCTTCTTTGCTCCCGTAGACGTAGGTTGGAGCTAGACCCGGCTGGCGGTTCGGTTCCGATTCGGAACCGAACCGAACCGACCGGTTTCCGGTTCCACACTTAAGTGGAACCGGAACCGACCGGTTCGGTTCCGAACTTTTTTTTTTTAAATTTCGAAAATAAATTAAAATAAATGAGATTAATTTTATAAATAAATAAAATTATTACATTGAAAAGCTTGAGCTTAAATTTTTATCTTATTTAAGTTGCCTATTTATCCTCCAAGGGTGAGAGAAATCAAAACTCACGTAGTTCCATTATAATTTTAAGACATTTCCCCTTTGTAAATTTATAATATTACAATTATCAATCATCATTATCAGTTGATCCTTCATCTCTGGTTCCGCTTGCACTTGTTGCAGATGCATTATCGAACAAATCTTTAAAATCATCGGGGGCATCTTCTTGTTGTCTCAGATCAGCTCGAGTCCAATCATCCACACAAGCTGTTGCTTCTAGAGTGCTTGGATGTAATGAAGATCGTCTAGCTTCCAATATATTGCCTCCCAAGCTGAAGGCTTGCTCAACCGCAACGGTGGAAATAAGTGTTGTCAATATCTCTTTAGCAATAATTGATAAAACATGATATATATTTTGATGTCGGTTCTACCAGTCAAGGATTTTATAATTTTTACTAACTAAACTTTCAGTAGGAAACTCGAAATTTGTAGATAAATAATTATCTAATTCGGGGTTATTAGTTGTCGTATCCCTAGCTTTTTTATTTCGTTGCAATAACCAACGATCCCCTGCACTAAGTCTTGTTTGAATTACCGGGTCGCTACTACTAGATTCACCTAATGTTCCTAAGTTATATCATACAATATAATCATTAAATAACTCAATTAAATCATTTCTTAATTTCGTCATTATTCTTGTAATATCAATTTCTTCTAATATTCCTAAATAACCATAGTAAGCTTGTAAAGCACCATTCAAACCTTCTAATTTAAATCTAGGATCAAAAACAGCAGCAATAAGATAAAGTAAAGGAATGTCTTTAAAATAATTCAACAATTTTACCTTCATAACAGTAATTGCTTCTAACAAAACAATATCATTAGGATCGCTACTTTCAGCATGTTCATCGAGAGCACCAACAATATTCAAACTTTCAAGAAGAAATAAATGTGCTGTTGGATAATAAACACCGCTAAAAGTTAAAGTAGTTTCATTAAAAACTTTTAAAATATCTAAAATGTTTTCACAAATATCTCATTAACTAGGATAAAGTGTGACATTTTGAACATGTTGAGAAAAAAAAACTACATAATGCATCTTTGTATGCTTGACATAAAAGAAAATAAGTTGAATTCCAACGTGTTGGAACATCTCTTGAAAATTTAATCGGTTTAATACCATTTATTTTACAAAACTTCGTCCATTCTCTCCTAACTTGAGAATATGACCAAATACAATTTAGTGCCATTTTAATAGGATCAAGGAAATGTGATAATAATTTTAGACCTTCTTGAACACATAAATTAAAGACATGACATGTACAACGAATATGAAAAAATCGACCCCCTAAATTTGGTTCACATAAGGATTTTAAAACATTGATGGATGCAGTATTTGCAGATGCATTATCAAATCCAATTGTTAAAATTTTGTGCAGTAAACCATATTCATAAAAAATTACCTTCATCATTCTATAAATATTTTGTGCAGTATGTTGGTCATCAAAAACTCTAAATGCAATAAGTCGTTTTTGCATGGTAAATGATGCATCAATCCAATGACAAGTCACACACATGTATGAGTGTGTTTGCCAATGGTCACTCCAAATATCAGAACATATAGAAATACGACCTTTCATCTCTTTAAATATTTCATTTAAAATAATTTTATCATCTTTATATAATTTAAAAATATGACGTTTTGTTGTGTTTCGAGTCATTCTACATGCAGAAGGATTTAAAGTATTATGCACGTAATTAGTAAAATGAAGTTTTTCATAAAAGCTTAAAGAAAGATGTGTCATAAAAGTTAATTTCGCAAATTCTTCTCTATTTTTTGCATCAGAATATTTAAATAAATCTACAGCACTCGTACCTCTACTAGATGATGCGTACCTGACCATTTGAGTTTGCGTCGTATCAATTTCAAGTTCAACCGGATGATGTCTTTCCATGTGCTTGATCATATTGCCGTATCCACCAGAAAATTTGTAGGTAACCCCACAATAGTTGCAAATTGCTCGTTGTGTATCATCTTCTAGGCGTTCCAAATGAAAATGAATTTTGAAAACATCCGAGGAACGAGCCTTAACTTCTCTTCTCCGTGATTGTGCACCGACACTATGGCCGCTCTCTTGGGTTGGCATATTTGACATTATGTTCTCAGATGAGCTTGCCATTTTTCGTTTGAGAAATTAGGAAGAAAAATAAGAAAATTGACTAATTGCGAATGATAATAACTAATTGAATTGAGATTGAGAATAAAAGAATTGTATGAATTGAGATTGAGAATTGTAGGAAATGAGAGAGTTGAGAATTTAGTGTGTTGAAATAATGAAAAATGAATCATATTTATAGAGTTTTAGAATTTTTTGGATACCAAAAATGCCCCTAAATATAACCATTTTATTACCGTTATTAGGGATATATTAATAATTTATATTTTATTTTATTATTTTTTTAAAAAAAACTGTTTTTTTTTTTTATAATATATATATATATATATATTAAGGGCAGGGAGCCGAACCCTACGGTTCCAACCGGAACCATTTCGGTTCCGGTTGGAACCGTAGAACCGGTTCGGAACCGGAACCGTGGCCGGGTCTAGTTGGAGCTACTCTCTGTCGAACCACGTTAACCTCTTTTTTTTCTCTGTGATTTTCTATCTGCTTGCTAAGTTTGCTTTGGTTCCCAACTAACCAAACAAATTCACTGCTTGGAGGAGGTTTTGTTCGAGAGGTTGAATTCCCAAATCGGCCTTAAAACGAAAAACAGTCGTTAACAAAATTGTTCTGCAAAGATGCCAATGAGATACATAAAGAGTAAATACTCCAATGACCCCATATTTTCCATGTCTTGTTTGCTAGAATTCTTAAACCATAATCTAATTTTGCTTGAAAACCAAATTCCGTGGCTTATTCTGGATTTTGTTTAGCTTGACAATGGTTACCGGAGCCAAGTCCTTAATTCAACTAGCGATATGGACTTCTTTTGCGAACATATTCTCATGTCATAGACCTTCTATGATTCAGAAACCAAGACATCAAGCATATTCTTGTCTCATTGCTCTTGCCTTTAGGACAAGACAAATCGGATGAAGGCCATTTGGGTTGTCAGCATTTTACTTGTGCTACAAGTATCAAAGTAGCCGGAATCAAATTTCTGAGGGTAGTTTCAAACGGCATGGATCTTGGACATAACAGTTAGCAATCTTATCTTATTCAAGAAACAACAGTATCCATCTTCCGAAATCTCATGGATAATCTCACAGACATTATAAAACAAAAACAAAAAACGTGGAGATACTTTGCGATAGTAAATATTATTTTAGAGCACTTATCCTCCCACCCCCTCTTACACATGTTCATCATGTCCCCCCTCCCCAAATTACAAAAATCTCCCCTTCTTTAATACAAATCTCTCCTCCCTAAATCTCTCTTCCCTAAATCTCTCTCTATATATATTATTAATTTAAAAATAACAATATACTTATTTTATTTTATTATTAAATTTTTTATTTTATAATTTTTCTTGCTAAATTTATATTTTTTACTATTTATATATTTATTCAATTTTATTTGTTTAATAAATATTATAAATTTTGTATTTATTATTATTTATTTTATGTTCATTTATTCATTTAATTTTTGTGATTCTTTATTAATTTTTTTAACACTACTTTTGTATAATAAAAATATTCTCATGTATTTTAGAAAGATATATTTTAAAAGAATAGTATAATTAATAATATAAAAAGTTACACAATCTTTAATAAAGCAAATTTCTCTACTTTCAAAATTTAAAAAAATGTATAAAAAATATATGAGATTTATTAACCGAATAGGCTATCAAAAAATATAAATATAAAAAATATTTATTAAATGAAAAAAATGAAAAAATAAATAAATAAACATAAAATAAATAAGAAATTTATAATATTTATTAAATAAATAAAAAAGAATAGATATATAAAGAGTAAAAAATATAAATTTATAAAAATAAAAAAATAAAAAAAATTAATTTATAAAATTAAAATATTTATTTAATTAATAAAATAAAATAAGTATTTAATTTATATATTAATACATATACATATATATAATTGATTTTGAAGAAGAGGGTAAAAATATAATTTACAGGGGAGATAAGGTGGGGACAGAGGAGGGGAATTTGTCAGGATCAATTTTCTTATTTTAGCATCGACAATTGGCAAGAAATTTTATCATTATGAACCTGTACCAAAAAAAAAAAAAACACGCCCACCGTGGGGCTCGAACCCACGACCACAAGGTTAAGAGCCTTGCGCTCTACCAACTGAGCTAGACGGGCTTATATATTTAAAAAGCTTCATTAAGTATTTAATAACGTTTTCAATATTTTTCTTCCTCTGAATTTTCTGTGCCATAAGTACAATGCGAAAATAAGGAGATGATCCTAATTTGAAAGCTCTCTCTCTCTCTACTTTTCTAGAAAGTCCCGTCGTGCAAGCAAGACTTTCATTCCTCTTTAGTCCGTAGCTCCTTATCCAATGAAAATTTTAGGGAAATTATCATTTTCCACTCAATCTTTGATTAAAAAAAAAAGTTCATAAAAATCTAAATATTTTTAAATTATATCAATTTCCATTCTAAATTCTTAAAGTATATCAATTTTCAAAAATTAATAATTACAATAATGATAATTTTTTTCGAAATTTTGGATGAAAATTAATACATTTTAAAATTTTCTAAACTATAACAAAAGAATAATAATTTCCCCAAATCTTACCTCTTTTTTTTTATAAAGTTGTAGCTTATCAAACTTCTTATGTATGTGAAGGCAAATTTCACCACCAATATATTTAGTTCTACGTGATTGTTTTTCTCCATGCAGATCTAAATTTGTGGTAGTTATGGTCGCTCGCTTTTGTTGTTTTGGAATGCCAAGTGTTTTTCTCTTAGAATCTGTAGCCTCAAAATTACTTCTTTAGGTCGATGGGTTGCAATATATACGTCATTGTATCAGCTGGTAAGTGGTGGATGATGTTATAAAAAGAGAGTTGAGTATTTTTTTTATCAAATAAATTTATTTGATTATGTCCACGTTATATATATTGTTAGAAGATATTTCAATGCAATAATCCATTTATCTGTTGGCGGTTTGCTTTAAACAGTTTATCCAACAATTTAATGTAGTAGATTGATTCTAAATCAATATAGAAGTCTATCATCAATGTGATTATATATATAAATATTTAACACGCATATCGCTTTGTCATGCGCATAAACTTTGACTAAACCCCTAAATAGATGAGATAGAGCCGAGTCACTTAGTAGGTTAATAGCGCAATCGCTCCTCAATTCAGAATTTTATTAAAATATCTCTAATAAATTGATGAAAAATCTAATTTGTTAGTGGTATAATTTTACTTACCTCCACTATTGAAAATCAAATTTTGTCTTATTAATTCATAGTTCTGACTCCGCCATTAAGATGAGAACAAGGCATGTAGGTTGATAAAATTATGTCCCAAGACTGTGAGTACAATTTTCATAGGTTAATAATAACATGAACTCTTTATTCATTTTTACCACTATGAGAAATCGAACCTAATACATACTATACAAAGTAGGAATGTTTAGATCAAGTGAACGAGTATTTATTGATCTTTGCAATAGAATAAATTTATATTAAAAAATCAATAATAAAAAGTAAAATCGACCTACATACTTTTTTCTGTGCTATCATGGCCACGCATGAATCACATTCACACAATTGATTGGTCGAGCTCCTCCTTTGCCAATTTTTGGGACACCCCAACTTCCTTGCACCTCCTTAAAAAAAAAAATGGAAGAGTCAACGAGGAATAGATGTGAATGTAAATTATAAAAGCTCTGTGTATTCCTTCCTCTTTCCCGTGTGCTGTATTTTTAGGTCGTCATTGGTGATTGAGAAGTTTTGACAATGGAAAGGGAAAATCTTTTAGAAGAGTAAAGTCGATTTGGTTCTGCTCTAATCAAACTATAGCTCATAATAATTTCCAACTTGATTCCTTTCACATATTTTCGTCACACAATTTTCTCCAAAATCTCATAAGGATGGCAATTTCGCCCACAAACCCGCAAACCCGCAAAGACCCACCCACAATGGGTAGGATTTGGTAAATATTTAAACGGGTTTGGTAATTTAAAACAAAACCCAATGTGGGTTGGTAATTAAGCAAAACCAACGGATACCTACTGCGGGTATCCGCTACTCGCAAGTTTAATTCTTTTTTTGTTTTATATCTTTAGGGAAAAAAAATCTCTCATATAAAAGGACTCACTAACTTACAATTTTTGAATTGCTCTATCTTAATATTTTTGATTTGCTTTTGGTCATGGTTCAATAATTTTGAAGATATGAATTTAACACAATGAAAGACATTCAACTAATGATTCATGGATATAATTGTGATAATATGAATTTGACATTATGTTATAAATATTTTAAACTTTTATTTATATATCATAATTTACAAATTGTCAAATTTTTTTTTTTGTATGTTATGAAGAAATATCAATGTTTAATTAAAAAGATTGTATTATTAAGAGAGTAAGGGAATTCAATATTTTAAAAACCCGCAAAAAATCTGTTGGGTACCAGTGCGAGTTTGGTAATTTATTTTTATATGCGGGTACGAGTTTTGTAATGAAAATTAGAATCCGCAGCGGGTATGGTGCGAGTTTGGTTAATTATTTATTTACATATGCGGGTGCGGGTTTGATAATGGCAAACCCGCATCAAACCCTATGAATGAGTAATTCTTTAATATGTATAATGAAGATATGAGTGATGTAATAATTATTAATTAATAAATACATGAATGTGTAAATTATATTAAATAAACATAATTAATGTCCCCAATGGAGTAGTCGAGTTGTTTTGTAAATATTTTAATAAAAAATTTATCATCCGAATTCGAACCTTGAGGAGGTAAGAGATTGAAAATATATTTAGATTTGCTCATCCAATTACCCTTTTAAAAAGAAAAAAATATATAACTACTATTTATGTGATAGTTTTTAAATATTTTAACACGATATTATTTAGTTGTTATATAGATGACGTAATACTATCATTACCTTCTAAATTTTTCAATATGAACGACCCCAGTGCATGGTTTATAACTCATAGTCTTCTAAGTCTTCTCATGTGATTGTGGAAGTATAATTCCTTTTAATTTAAGACTTGAGAGTATGTCTGTTTATCATCTTCATCCTTTTTTAAGAGCAGATTTTTAAATTAAACATCAAATCAATTATACCAAAATTAGAGGTGTGCAGATTCACCCTGACTCGCGGGTTCGGTATGTGTTTTGGTTTGGTGGGGAAAATTTTCCCTTATATATTAATTAATTTTTTTTATAGTTTAATTTTAAATTACTATGATATTTTTTCAATTTTATATGATTGAATTTTATTTTTAATTGCAGATTATTTATTTATTTTAAATATAGATTATTGAATTTTTTAGTTAAAATTTGAATTTTCATTTAAAAAAATAAAAATAAATTCAATCCATACAAGGATTGTGCAAGTCAAATTTCATTGAAAAAATTCCAATCCCCACTGTTTGGATGGGATGAATCTCAAACAGAATCAACCGCCCGGCCGACAATCCTAACCAAAACACGTCTTCCTAGGACTTCCAAAATTATATTGTTATATTAAATAATAATAATAATAACAAATAAAATAAAGAAGTCAATGGTCTTTTCTTCCATATTCTTTACGATCGATATGGAATCCCTCAAGAGAAGCAGCTAAACGGTCAACTCACGCCACAGAAGGCAATTTCTCCCTCTCTTTCGCTCACCGACCCCCCCTCTCTATAAATATAACTAAAGCTCGTTACAAAACCTTTATTGGGTTTATAGAAGAAGAAGAAGAAGGAAAAAAAGATCGAAGCTCTAGCTTTGCTTTGCTTATTGAGGAGATGAACAAACACCAACAATATGAGCGAGTATTTGATCACTTTGACATCAATGGAGATAGAAAAATATCACCTTCGGAGTTGCAACAATGCGTAGAAGCAATAGGTGGAGGGGAGGAGCTATCTTTGGCCGAGGCGGAGGCGGCAGTGGAATTCTTGGATTCCGACGGAGATGGGTTGTTAGGGTTTGATGACTTTGTTAGGTTTGTTGAAGGAGGTGGTGAGGAAGAGAAAGTGCATGACTTGAAGGTGGCTTTTAAGATGTATATTGATGAGATGGATGATGGTTGCGGTTGTGGATTTATAACGCCTAAGAGTTTGAGAAGGATGCTTAGCAGGCTAGGGCAGTACAAAAGTGTTGATGAATGCAAGGTTATGATTGCTCATTTTGATCTTAATGGTGATGGAGTCCTTAATTTTGATGAGTTTAGGATCATGATGTTGTGATCACCATTCATTCTTTTGTTCATTTTTTTTATTCATTTTTAACTTTATTTTTTTTGAGTTTAGGATATCATGATGTTTCTGATCAACATTACTGTTTTAGTCATCGTACATTGATATTTTATGTAGGGTTTCTTTTAGTTGTTAATAATCTTGTGATCTTTTAACATATTTTTATCTTGTTATATCATATCTCTGTTAATAGTGTACAAATTAATATATATATATATATATATATATATATATATATATATATATATAAATCGTTGGAAACCTCATCTAAATCATTTATTCCGGACTTAAGTGAAATAAGTAAAATTTCCGGTTATCCCAGACTCAAAAAGAAAATGCTACTAAATCAATAGACATGGGTACCATACCAAAAGCACTCTAAAAAATTTAGACCCATTAACTACTTTCAGCCGATTTATTAATCATTGTCACATGAAAAGATAATATAGGCTGCTCGTGCACGAATACTTTGATTTCGATAAGCGAAAATTAAATATAAGTTTATGAAAAAGTTTTATTTATGGGGAAATAATTTAATCAAATTTAACTATTTATGCAACATGAAAGATGATTTTATTATGATTCCGCGCTATTAAAGAGACTTCCCAATTTCATCCCGTTATATATATTAATTTGGGGCCCGCACTTTACGCAGGTTGAGTAATTGAATTGATTTTTAAAGGTGTTTTTTAAATTTTCTTAATTTGATACTATTATTTTTCGTTTCACAGAAGAAATTATTTGAGAAATAAATAGAAATGAGGTCTATAATTTAATGTATTTTTCACATTAATGTATTTTTTCCTTCAAGACTAAATAAATAGAGATGTGCATTTTTTTAACGTTATTTTTTTTCTTTTTTTTGAATTGATTATATTAAATAATTTTTTTTTTTTTTACATGTCGTTTCCTCTTATTAAGCCGTTGTTTAGACTATTATTGTCCTTTTTATGGTTTTTAAAGATTTTTGTATAAAGACTTGGTTTCTTTCTTTCTTTTGTTTTTTGTTAAAAAAATCTTTTTTTTTTTTTTTATTTTTTTTATTTTTTCCTCCTCTTTTTGAATAAATCACTACAAAAAATAAGGCATTTAGCGTCGAAAACAATCGACACCAAAAGTGAAAAGTTCGACGCCAACACTAAATGGCGTCGAACAATTTCGATGCTAAACTTAGACGCAAAAATATGGACGAGAATGAAAATTAGCGTCGAAATACATATTATCGACATTAAAACCTCTTACTTTGCGTCCAAATTATTTCTACGAAAAAGAAGAATTCCCAACGCTATAGTTAATGTTTGGCAACGAAAGTTGTCGACGCTAAAAATTTAATTTTAGCGTCGAACTTTTGCGACGCTAAAAGAAATAAAAATAATAATAATTGTATACTTTTAGCGTCAAAATGTTCGACGCTAACAATATATAAATAATATTTTTTTATTTCTTTCAGCATCGCATAAATTCGACGCTAAAAGTATAAAAATATTTTTTTAAAAATTATTTTTTACATAATTTTGCTATGAAATATTCAATTTAATATTTTAAAAAATATTATTTTTTCAAAAAAAATTACCGATTAATAGCACAATTAGGAAATATTCAATAATTATTTTATTATTATAATGAAAATTTATTTAAAAAAATATACATAGTATATTAAAACTATCTGTTCTGAATATTTATACAAACGAAAATAAAATTTATTGCTGCTGTGATGAGGGGGCTCTCGAGCCCGATGCATCCCGGCCGAGTGAGGCCTCTAACATCTCCCGGAAAGCCCGTATATGCTGGTCGAACTGCTCCATCTTCTTTTTGTGGTCCACATTGACCTGTAATAGCTCCTCATGTGGGTGGTGGCTAGCTGGTCTCGAAGGCACGAGTCAGTGTCTGAATAAACAGTAGTGCGTGCAAATGACATCGGCTTCTTACGAGTGCCAAGGCCGACGTTGTACGCTGTCTGGTTTTTGAAAACCAATTGCGACAACTGCTCATCTAGTATCGGGTCGGACCCTGTCTCATAAGTTTGATATTGGAGCTCCACCATTTCGTTCTGTTTAAATTTTTTTTAAGTTAATGTTAGAATTTGAAAAGGAAAAAATCAATTTAAAATAATAATTATTTTATTTTTAAAAACTTAAACTTACATAGCAGCGTTCGGCTTCTTCATTGATCCATTTTTTCTTCTCATTGTAGTGCGTCACTCAGAAAAAAATCTGGAAATGATTGCACCTCACATGAACTACTCTGCAAAAAAACATAAAATAATTGTAATATTATTCGACATTAGTAAAAATAATGAACTATTAAATTTCAGGTTAGGATATATTAACCTCAGAATGTTCGACATGATGTTGGATAAATGGCTTGGAACCTCCACGGTGGTTAAAACGCAAGTGACTTCGATTCTTTGCATTTGCGTGATATTTATTCTGCATTTAACAACACTGTAAGTACCAAAAACAAAGAGAATTATAAATTTCTGTTTATTTTAATATTTATCTCATGTTTCTCGCTAGACCAAAGCTCACACAAGAATGTCCAGTCTTGCTCCTCTATAAAATCAGGCTTGTGTTGTGGAGCATCCAAATGTCCATATTCGTCGAATAGTGGTTTCATGACTTTTGTCCTATAATCCTTATAAATTTTCCCCATGTGGTAGTCAAGATAATGTTGGACATTAACTTTGGTCAGATCGAAGTCGAACCAATCCTACAGGAATAGCAACCAAGTAAAAATGAGTATAAAATAAAAGTTTAAATTAACAAACAATATCGAAAACTTAATACTGTAAGGAAACTCACAAGTAGCGAAGGGAAGAGCTGGTTGATTTTCATCTCCCACGGTATCTTTCTCCAAGAAATGTAGTTTTGGGGAGCTTCAAACCGAGCTGCAGCACCTATGGCTGTAGTAAACGCTGAATTATGTTGCCCGATTTGTCTTTGTCTATCATCTGATATCTCTATCCGGATACGGTCGTGAGCCTTAAAATGCTTAACCAACCCCAGGCCACGGGTGCGTCCTCGACCCTTCGCTGTACTCGAGTCACCTGTGCTAGCAGAGACCCCACCAGGGACATCTGTCCTTGCAGATGTAGATGGAGTCGCATTAGCGCGTCTGCGATTGCCCGGTGCCATCTGCAAAATAAGAATTCTGACACTATCAATGACACAAAAATAATCATAATGATACTAATGAAATTTCAATATTTTAATAACCATATAAACTTTTATCGTTACACATGGACTACTCAAAATATCTTTAACCATATAAACGTTTTATCATTACACATGGACTACTCAAAATATCTTTAACCATATAAACTTATAATGGATACTGATTTGGAGATACACACTATGAACCAATGATAGAATAGTAGCATCATTTGGAGAAACATTCTTCTCATTCATTAACTCTAGAATCATAAAGACAAATCGAGCAACATTGCTGTTGTTCTCAATACTTGCCATCATTCACACACATAAATATACCATGTTTTTATAATCAAACACACACACAAATAATTTAAAACACAAAAACATCAACTATACCATCATTGAAAACACAAAAACATCATAAGCACACATGGTAAAACACACAATATACCATGTTTCTAAGCATTAATTAACATTTGCCATTAACAAAACACAAAAACCCATTCTCTCGGCCAAAACCACACTCACAAACACATTTCAACTTGTCATCCATTCTCTCGGCCACAATCACATACACACATGCAAGTGTTGAGAAAGCATTTGCTTGAGAACAGCAGCAATTGCTGCTGTTCTGATTTGCTGCTGTTCTGGTTCGCTGTTGTTCTGGAACCAGAACAGTGCTGCTGTTCTGGAACCAGAACAGCAGCAAATGTTGTTGGTGATTGATCTGTGCATTAATTTTTCTAGAATTTTTTACCAAGCTAATGGGACATGTACACAAAGCAGAACTATATATACATATAACACACTTCCATCTCACATATCATAAGCACACATCAGTATGTCGTTAACAAAACACAATTCGGCCATTAACAAAACACAATTCGGCCATTCAAAAAAAATCAAACCATTCATTATTCTTCATAATTCGGCCATGAATCTCATTTTGGGGTTTATGAAAAAGTCCACTAATTTCAAGCTCAAGCCATGAAATAATTCATTCAAACCGAAAAATGAGAGTGATGAAGGGAAAGATTCCACTTACCGTAACTCAAATGATACAATCCAACTTTATGAGAGTGATGAAAAAAACCAAAATATGAGGAGAATATTGAATTCGGCGGTGAAGCAGAGAAGAATGAGTGGAAACCGAATTAGGGATTTTAATAACACTTTAGCATCAAAATAGTTTGCTTTTTGCGTTGAAATGTTTAATGCTAAAACATTGGCGGCTAAAAAAAATTAGGGTATTTTTTTTAGAGAAATTGAATTTTTTACATTTAACATCGAAATAAAAATCGACGCTAAAATACATTTAGCGTCGAAAAAATTTAATCGACGCTAAATATCTAACATTTGGCGTCGATTTTATAGTTCGACGCTAAATGTTAGAATTTTAGCATCGATTTTTATTTTCGACGCTAAATGTTAGACTTAAAAAGAATAATAATAATAATAATAATAATAATAATAATAATAATATAATAATAATAATAATAATAATAATAATAACAACAACTTACTATCATCCATCCGGTACACTTAAAATCATAACAACAACAACAATCATCCATGATAATAATAAAAAGTAATCATCCATGACATATAAACTAACTAGATTAGTCACTATTATCTTCGGTATTTGAGGATTCCTGAAAGGACTCGAACTCATCTTCAGTTTCAAATTCTTCTTCATTTGTTGCTTCCACACTAACTTCAGAGTGAGGAATTATCTCAACATCTGTATTTTCTCGAGTCAACGTGATATTTTCAGTAACTTGGATATTTGGTAAATGAAATATCTGTTCAGGAACTTCAAAGTTGTCAGACACTTGCTGTGCTTCATCTGAAATTTCAACACTATCTTTCTCATGCGTGTCCCAAATGCCCCTATGTTGTAAATTTTCTACCACCATCCATCCATTTCCTAGCTTTGGATCATATATATATATCACAGATTGTGCTTGGGTACAAAAAATGTATGAACATTAATTGACGTTAGATGATTACTAAATTGAATTCTCATCTTTCTGACATTTGTGTGAAACCACTTGCATTCGAATAGCATAGTATGTCGTCTGGGTCTATATATCAACTCGATGACTGATTGCAACACTCCGTAGAAGTCAACAATATCTGAGCCATGTTCTCTTGGGACTACAATTCAATAATTCTAAGTGACATGTGAAACATCTCGCTGCTTGGTATGAAATCTAACTCCGTTCACAATGCATCCACTATATTCATAAGCCTGCTTTTGAGGCCCATATGCCAATGCAACTAACGAAGAGGACAAGTCCAGTTGACTATTTGTATTGGTTATTTATCTAACACATGATAATATTTATGTGTTAATATAACAAACTTCAATATTTACTGCTAGGATAGGATAAAAATAAATATCAATGTTAGGGTTTATAGTTGCCTCAAACCATTTAGGAAATTCTTTTTTGTGTCTTCCATGAACGTTGTGTGGTCACTACCACATTGTAGCATGGTAATATGTTGCCTACAAAAAATAAGTTAAGTTAATGGAAGACAATAAAAATACACTTATACACCTACAAGACTTACGTTAGGTACAGTTGCACTTAATCGCAATTACTCAATATAAACCAGTGTGCACGTTGAGCTTCCTCGAATGTTAGTAATTTGACACCTAATGCTCTAAACGGTCTGCAATTTTGACGGAACACTGTGATATCTTGCTGATTACTTACATCTCCATCATACTTTCTTGGCCGACGATTAAAATGAGTTTCAATATTCTGCATGTACATCGAACAAAATGTTATTGCCTCACTTATTAAAACAGCCTCTGTTATTAACCCTTCTGGTCGCGCCTTATTTTTCACATATTGTTTGTAATATCCCAAAGCCCTGCAGATATGACAATAAATTTGCGTTAGTAATAAATTTAATGCAAAATCAAATTTAAGAATGTAATATTTAAAACTGTATATTACCTGTAATATTTAAAACTGAATATTACCTCTCAATAGGGTACATCCATCTGTAATGGACATGACCTCCCTTCCTAGCTTTGGAAGGTAAATGTACGGCCAGATGTACCATCACATCAAAAAAAATGGGTGGCAATATTCACTCCAGCTTACATAGGATTATCACAATTCCTCGCTCAAGTTCGTCAATAACAGATGTGGTTAATTTCCTCTGTCATAATTGTTTAAAGAAGCCACATAGATCAAGTACGACATCGCATACATTCGATGGCAGATAAGGTCGAACGCCAACAGGAAGGAAAATCTCTAGAAGCACATGACAGTCGTGACTCTTTAACCTAGTTATTGTATCATCCTTAACCCAACGTCCAATATTCGATGCATAATCATTAGGAAATTTAACCCTTTTTAGCGAATCACGGAATGGTTTTCTCTCTGATTGAGTTAGCACGTAACTAGCAGGTGGCTTAATAAGACCTTGGGGAGTGACTTGTAAATACAATTCACTACGAATTCTAAGATCTTGTAGGTCCAATCTAGCATTTACAGTGTCTTTCATCTTACCTGGAATATTGAACAGTGTGCCCACTAAACTCTCACATATGTTTTTTTTTCTATATGCATTATATCCAAATTATGTCGCAGACTCAGACTCCCCCAATACTCTAACTCAAAGAAAATAATTTTTCCTGTCCAATTCAACTCTTCAGGTTGAAGTTTTTGATTTTTATCTCTATTATTAGGATGTTTCCCTGGTGTGCTACCTCTGAGATGTTGATGTTGGCAAAGTATGTCGAATTCATACAATGGACTGGGCATACTCTGAGGTTCTTGTTGACCGTTGAATAATTTACTTCTCCGCCAAGGATGACTCAACTCAAGAAATCTCTTGTGGCTTGTGTATCATATTTTATTTCGTAACCGTCTGAAGGTGTTTGACCCTCACAAACTGGACATGCCATGTATCCCTTAGTGTTCCATCCATATAATGAACCATAAGTTGGAAAATCATTAATGGTCCATAATAATGCGGCATGCATCTGAAAATACTGCTCAGAAGCTGCATCATAGGTATGCACACCCACATTCCATAATGTTTGTAACTCCATGATCAATGGTCTCAAGTAAATATTCATATCTTTACCAGGGGAACGTGGACCAGGGATACACAATGACATAAATATGAACATATCCTTCATACATTTCCATTGAGGTAAGTTATATAGAATAACAATAACTGGCCACATGCTGTAAGAGTTGTACATATTCCCAAACGGGTTAAAACCAACAGAGGCGAGACCTAACCTGACATTACGGGGGTCCTCAGTGAAACATGGGTACATGTCATCAAATTCCTTCCACTCGGTTCCATCCGCAGGATGTTTGGGTATGCCCTCCGTACCGATCCTATTTTCATGCTACCACATCATGTCAGTCGTTGTGTGTCGTGACATGAACAACCTCTACAGCCTGGGCATTAATGGGAAATATTGTAATATCTTCTAAGGCACTTTCTTCCCATACCACGGACTTTGTACCGACTTTCACCATATATCGGATAATATACAAGTGATTCATATTTGGCACGAAATAATACACAGTCATACTTACAAGCATGAATGGATTCATACCCTATTCGCAGATCACACAATATTTTCTTTGCCTCGTAATACGACTTAGGCAATTCACTTCCAACCAGTAACATTTGCCCCAGTAAGTCTTGTTAGATAATTATGCCCCATAACATCACTATATGTAAAAAACATGGTGTTCTTGTACAAATTAACTATAGGACAAAGGAAATTACTCTTTATCATTTTTTAATTGGATTACTTGGATATATAAATGATAAAAGTCCATATGATTAGTACCAGATTAATAAGATATGAGACAGTATTAATCCACAAAAGGTTTGATCATTAAATATCCCTAGTCGTAGTATTATCGAGACTAGACATCGATAATGCGGAATAGACTAGTATTAAACTTGTACGTGTTATGGAAGCTTAACGACATAGTTCTCATATATTTAAGTATTGGATACTTATACAAGTGTGATAGGAGGTTCCGTTAGCCGTTGGATCGGGAACAGCTTCGCTCTGGATAGACCCCTCGGAATCCAATTGGTATTATGACTATGTGTCTATGGGAATCCGAATCAGGGTAGGTGTATGTGGTCTCAACTTGCATCGCTAATACTTGTGACAATCAGAACACTTTGGTTTTAATCGTCCGGAGCTTCAACAGGTTCTGTGTACGCCTCTTATGGATTTACTGAGAACTGTAGTGTATTAGGTGTGATGTCAAGATGGAAGTATCACTTCAGTCATATGGAGATGATGATCACGCAGGATACAGAACTAGTACTCTTAAATGCTGCAGCTACCGGGATAGTATGACTAGGTCATGATTATCTGATTACAGAGACTAGTTGCTAGTGATCCGATATATGTTTCGTACGGGGCATACACAATTCCAGCACTAGGCCTAGCATGTGACATCTGATACTGGATCGAATTACGCAATACTTTATATACTACACCTGATACAAATTATATATTCCTCGTTGAATTTTTCTGGAGAATTGGGTAGGCAAGATGTTTTGCTAGAAGCCAATTATGTCTTGTAAATCGGTGAGAATGTGGTACCGGGTACACACGTGTTCGAATGGTCTGATGACCGTATTTACTGCCAACATATCCAGGATCTCTTGGGTCACTTCCCAAAGATTCACCAATGACATTTGACTCGAACAGAATTAATCTAGGATTAATTATGAGAGAGAAAATTAATCTGGGATTAATTGCGGTAATAATTTATCTGGGATAAAATTCGTTTAGAAGAGAGAACGCGATTAATTTGGAATTAATTGATTAAATAATATAATAGATATATTAATTGAAATCAGATTTCAATACGGAATTAAATTGGATTTTAATTCGGGCGAACAAATTAATTTGGAATTAATTAGTAAGCGACTTTCGTAATAATTTTGATAGGCATTATTATTTAATTAAATTGGATTTTAATACGTTGCATGCAACGGAAAATTCGTTTAATCGGATTAACGAACTCGAGCCCAAAGTGTGTTGTATAAGCCAACTAGATTGGAATTAAATGGGTGGGACCCATGACTTACATCAATTGTCACTATTTGTGATGTAAGTAGTTGGGATAGTAAATGTGGCATTTACTTCACACATCTACCACTTTTTGAAAGTCAACCCACACCAACTTTGGTTTTAGTTTTTGGAAAATAAAATATCAAAACTATTCATCTCTTTCTTTGTTTCATGCTTGGCCGAATTCCTTGCTCCTATTCTCCTTGAATTTTGTTGCAAAATTCACCATTGCTAGCACATTGAGAGACAAAGAAATGTGATAGGGAAACTCACCCAAGAGTTTGGAACTCAACAAAGGGCTTGGAGCTTCTACATCCAACCATGAAAGTTTTGAATTTTCTACCAATCAATGTAAGTTCTTTTCGCAAACTTACTTGATTATTCACACACAAATCATAATTTAGAGATCCTTGGCATGTCTAGGACACTAACAATGGTATCAAGAGCCAATCTAAGTATGATTTGATTTTTAGGGTTATAAACTTTAATTTGGGGATTTTATGCTTGGAGTATGAAAATTCGAAATTGGTTATTTGGTTGTGGTTGGATGATGATGAATTGGATTTGTGCATCATTGGATTTGTGAAATTGATTGGATCAAAAATTTCCCCAAATCCTAAGCCTTGGCCGAAACTTGAACCCTTAAATGCTCATGGTAATTTTTTGAATTTTGACAATTGGATATGTTAAATGCATGAAATGAATATTGATTGTTGATTTAATTGGATTGAAATCAAAATTGAATATTATTCTATGCAATTGTCGAGAGTTTGAGCATGTTGATGGATGAGTTGATCTTCAATTTATGTTGGACATGAATTGAAATTAAGCATGATTAATTGGATTAATTAGTGTTTTGGAAATATTAGATTAATTGATTAATTGTGTTAATTACATTTTAAATTGAATTAATGTGTTTTTGTTTGTTGTATTGGGCTAATGGGCTTGGTTGTGCCAAGTATGGTTTTGGACAATTGGATTGGATCTAATTGGGCCTAAAACCATTTCCATAAAGTCCAAAATATGACATTGGGCCTTTAAAAATTAATTGGGCCTAATGGGCCTAAATATTTTTGACATAGGGTGATTCCTAAATGGGCCTTGGCATCTTGGGTTGGATCCATAATTGCCAAAGCCCATGCCTAAAGAATTAATTGAAAGCCCATTGGACTTTAATTAAATTGGCATTGGATGCTATTTGGGCCTTTAAGACCCAAATGGATTGGATTTGGAATCCAAGTCCAAAAGGCACTAAAATAAGTGTAATTATTTAATTTGGAATTAAACATGAATTAGTATTGGATATGATTTAAAATTGGATTTAAAATTGTAGTTCAATATAATTCAAGAATACTTACTTTGAGTATTTATTCTTAAATGAGTTGGACTCGCGCAAATCAAACCGTTGTATGAACATTGGATGGTCACTAATCAAAGATCAATTAATTGGATTAGATTGATTGACAACATGCTTTGTGTGAATACTTGGATGTATTTGTATGAATAATGTATATCAGATGGATATTAGTTGGGTGGGGGCAATTTTAGAAATTGTTGTAAATTTGGAATTTATTTAAATTGGACCTGCGTGTCCAGCCTTTCACCTCATATTCTCTTTGTATTTCTCTTCTCACCAATTCCCCTAAATGTAAATGAGGTTTCTTTTAGTGTTATGTAATTGAGTAGAAGAATGTAAGTGCTAGCGGGAGAGAGGAAATAGAGATATTTGTTCTAGGAACAAATTGTATTATATATCCATCCATATATCATTATTAAATTTTATCGCGCCTTATTATGCTTTTAGAATGCATGTTTAAGGGTGTATGATGAGACCTAATCAAAGATAATAAATTGGTTGCCAATTTACGCGAAAACCCTCACTTTAATATTAAGCGTTTTCCTTCCATTGAGTGGTTCTTTCTCAAGATCCAAGATTTGCATTGGTTTGTTTGCCAAAGTCAAGATCATTGTCCATCGCGGATGTGTTTGAACCAAGAAAGCTTTGTTATATATCACATGTCTTGGGCGGTTATGACTTGTTGGCCAAAGTCAAGGTCACTTCTTGTTCATCGACGTGGATTACGAAACTTTCCCACTGTCAATGAGTCGTGCTTAACTGGAATCATTAAGCTTGTTGAGCCAAAGCCAAGGCTTAGTTGATTCAGAGGAAAATATTATGAAATATATTGGATATATGTTTTGGACTTGGAGGTCCACCTACCGGATCTAGGAATTGGATGGGATCCAATTGATATTAGAGATCTACCTAGTTAAGTTTCATACAGCTTGTTGGCCAAAGTCAAGGTTGTTTGTTATTTAACGGGATCCTAGCCCACTAGGAAACTGGGTTTCCCAAGTACTCAAAAGAGGGTTAGAGGCTCGCCGAAAAATAGTGGGAGGCCAGTATTAAATTTGAAATTTCGTTTAAAACTTACTTACACGCGCTCTTTTATTTTATGTATCGTTGTTATAAATATATTAGTTTGACTAATATTGAATATTACTTTTTTTGAACAGTTAGACTGTACAAGACACTACTCCACTTGTAGTTGGTTATATAGTTGGACTATAGTAACCATTGCATTTTAAGTGTACCCAAAATCGTTGATTGGATAGTTGGATTATTGCAATCGAGATGGCTGGAAAGATTAGCATTAGGGATATCATCATGGGCGATAATTTCTTTAACGACTCCAATTTTCCAGATTGGGAGATGAATCTCAGGATAGTCATGGGAGCCGAGAAGTTACTCTATGTCATAGAGAAACCTCTTGGGCCTGAGCCCGGAGTTGAGCAAATAATAGAGCATGAGCTTTGAAAGACTCATTGTGATGATAACTTTAATGCTCAATCCGTCATGCTTGCCGCAATGACTCCTTTGTTTCGTCGTCAGAACAAAGGATTGGATCCTTATAGTATGATGTTGAAATTGAAGGATCTTCACATATCTAACCTTATATCACAGAAGTATGAATTACAAAAGAAGCTCTTTCGCTCGCGTATGTCAGAGGGTACATCTGTCGAGCACTATGTGTCGTAGATGATTGCTGACATCGAACATCTATGTCAGATGGGTATAACCTTTGAGGCCGAGACTGTTATAGATTTGATCTTACAGTCTCTCCTCGACTGCTGGGGCGGGTTCATCATGAACTACAACATGATGAACCAAGAAAAGACTCTTGGAGAGTTAATGTCGATGCTGAAAGAAGCAGAGTCAGAGCTTCTAAAGGGAAAGAAGCGTAAGGCGCATCTTACTTCGACATCTCAGAAGGCCAAGGCTTGGCTGAAGGCTTCTGGAGATGTGAAGAAAAAGAAGAAAAAAGGCAAGGCCAAATCATCGCAGTCTTATAGGAAGACTAAGGACATATCCCAAGAGGTCTGCCTACGTTGTGGCAAACAGGATCACTGGAAGCGTAACTGCCGTGAGTACAAGACGGAGTTGAAAGAAGTGAAGACGGGCAAGGCTCCGGCTTCAGGTATGTTTGTTATAAACATGTCCACAACTGGTTTTAAACTTAGATTTTTGATACTGGATGTGGTACTCACATATGTAATGATATGCAAGATCTGCATATTAGCAGGATACTGGCTTCAGATGAGATCAACCTACGAGTCGGAAACGGGACGAGAGTCACTGTTTTGGCCGTTGGGACCTATAGTTTGTATTTGCCCTCTGGGCATGTAATTACATTAGGTGATTGTTATTTTGTACCTAGTTTGACTAAGAACATCATCTCTGTATCTTGTTTAACCCGATGCGGGTATACCTTTGTATTCCGAAACACTGGGTGTTTTGTTTATAAAGATGATATTTTGATATGTACAACAGATGTTAATAATGGTCTTTATATTTTGAATATAAATGAATCTGAAACATATAACATGACAAACCAAAGGCTCAAATTGAGTAATACGGATGAAACTTATCTGTGGCATTATTGTCTGTGACACATTAACAAGACTCGTATATCCATACTTTCGAAGAATGGGTACTTGGATAGATTTGATCCTAATTTATATGACGTCTGTGAATCTTGTTTATTAGGCAAAATGCCTAAAATTCCTTTTAGCGGTAAAGGTGTACGTGCCACCGAGCTGTTAGCCCTCGATCATAGTGACGTTTATGGGCCCATGTCTAGCTAGGCTAGATGTGGTTATAAATACTTCGTAACCTTTACGGATGTTGCATCGCGTTATGGTTATGTGTATCTTATGAAACACAAGTCGGAAACTTTTGATAAATTCAAAGAGTTTCGACACGAAGTAAAATAACAGACCGGTAAAAGTATTAAAACATTACGGTTGGACTGTGGTGGAGAATACTTAAGCAATGAGTTTCTTGATTACTCGAAAGAGTATGGTATTCTTTCACAGTGGACTCCTCCCGGAACACCTCAATTGAATGGTGTGTCCGAACGGAGAAACCGAACTTTGTTGGACATGGTAAGGTCAATGATGAGTCGCACTGAGCTACCAATTTTCTTTAGGGGATACGCATTGAACAGTGCAATACTTATTTTGAATAAGGTTCTGTTAAAGTCTGTTGGACAGACTCCATATGAAATATAGACAGGAAAGAAATCATGTTTCTCATTCCTGAAGATTTGGGGATGCTGGGCATATGTTAAACGTTTGGATGGTACCAAACTAGAACCCAAATCGGATAAATGCCTATTTGTAATTGGTTATCCTAGGGAAACCAAAGGATATTATTTCCATAACCCACAAGAGAATAAAAATATTTGTTGTTCTCCATGCAGTTTTCCTCGAAAATGAATTCATAAATGCAGTGGTAAGTGGGAAGAAAGTAGAACTCGATGAAATTCGGAGTGATACTGTTCCTGGCCCGACCCCTAACGGAACATGAACAGTTCATCAGGGATGAGACTGTTCCATAACCTTCTAATACACAAAAACCGCGTAGGTCGGAGAGAGTCGGAAAACAACCTGAGAGGTATGGGTTTTTGATCTCACCTCATGTAGATATTAATATTATTGAGGATAATGAGCCAGTTACGTATGAGGAAGCGATACAAGGTATCGACTCCACTTTATGGCAATAGGCCATGAAGTCCGAAATGGATTACATGTATACCAACCAAGTTTGGACCCTGGTTAATGTACCAGAAGGCATTGTGCCTCTTGGTAGCAAATAGGTCTTCATGGTAAAGATAGACATGGATGACAACATAAAAACGTACAAAGCTAGGCTTGTATCGAAAGGGTATCGTCATCAACATGGTGTCGATTATGACGAAACCTTTTACCCGATGCCATGATTAAATCCATTCAGATAATACTTGCTATTGCTGCATATTTCGATTATGAAATATGGCAGATGGATGTCAAAACCGATTTCCTTAACGTAAACCTTTCGGAGGATGTTTATATACAACAACCTGATGGTTTTGCCGTGCCAAAACATGAAAACAAAGTTTGCAAGTTAAATCGATCCATTTATGGATTGAAGCAAGCATTGCGTTCTTGGAACCAACGTTTTGATGAGATCATATTACAATATGGTTTCATTCAAAACGAAGATGATTCTTGTGTATATAAGAAGGTTAGTGGGAGCGCACTGGCATTCATTGTCCTAAATGTTGATGATGTATTGCTTTTTAGCAATGACATTCCCATACTACAATCTGTGAAAGCATGACTTTCATTAAAAATTCTCCATAGAAAAACTTGGGAGAGGCAACCTTTATTCTAGGAATAAGGATCTACTGGGATAGATCTAAAAGTTTTGGCACTCTCCGAGAATTCGTACATTGACAAACATGTACGCGACCTGGTGTCTCATATGCTTTGAGCATTTGCAGTCACTATCAGGCCGATCCAGGTGATGGTCACTGGATTGATGTTAAGAACATCTTTAAGTATCTTAGACGAACTAAGGATGCTTTCTTAGTATATGGAGAAGGAGAACTTGAGGTGACTGGGTTCATGTTGGAGTAATCTACGGTCCCGAGGATCGATTAAAGCAATGAAACAAAGTGCGAATACATCGAGGAAGTTATGGAATACTTATATCGATCGGTTGAGGCGATGCGGTGAAGAACAAAACTTTTCTGCCCTCCTTGAAAGCTCACGTCAACATGCAGTTTTGTGCTCTCTAATTTTTCGACAATCATCAAATTCCAAGTGTGCTCCAAGCTCCAAGCTTCATTTGGTGATTCCTAGCTCACAAGTGGGTTTCCCTATCACCTTTCATCATTTATACATCTTGGTGATCTAATCACAAATGATAAAAGAGCAATTTCCTTTGTCACATAGTTAATTTGTACAACAGCACCATGATCTGTACAAATTGTGACGCTATGGGTCATAACTGTCCAACAATCTCCCACTTGGCCTATAGCCAGTCACTCAAGTGTCCTACACCCGAACTATGTACGGTTCGCTCAAACTACTGAGAAAAGACTTTCATCAGCGGATTTGCATGATTATCATCTGATGCGATTTATACGATCATCACATCGCCACGATGTATGATCCGAACAAATCAGATGCATAGTTGAAGTATATATCTGGATCATCACATCGCCACCATTAATTCTTTAGCCTATGCTGTAGCCTAGCTCAGCTGCTAACAGAACTATATCTAATCTAATTAGATTTATTATCGACCAAAATGGCTTCTATTGCTGCCTCAGCTGCAGCAATAATCCACTTTAGTTGTTTATTCGGTAACAGTATCTTGCTTGGAAGATTTCCAGCTCATTGTTCCGTTATTCAAACTTTATAGTACCGTTGTTACGACTTATAGTCGTTATCGGTTATGAAACTTGCAGCAGTGATCCCAGTCACTTCAAGTTCTCCTTCTCCATAGTATAAGACATCATCCTTAGTTCCTCTAAGATACTCAAGGATGTTCTTAATATCAATCCAATGACTATCACTTGGATTGGCCCGATTGTGAATCCATGTGCTCAAAGCATATGAGACACCAGGTCACGTACATTTATTTCAATGTACGAGTTATCGGAGAGTGCTAACAACTTTAAATCTATCCCAGTAGATCTTTATTCCTAGAATAAAGGTTGTTTCTCCCAAGAATTCTACGGAGAATTTTTCATGAAAGCCAAGCTTTCACCGATGGTATTATGGGAATATCATTTCCAAGAAATGATATGTCATCATTTATAGGACAATCATTGTCAGTGCGCTCCCACTAACCCTCTTATATACACAAGAATCATTTTCGTTTTGAATTAAATCATACACCATTATGATTACATCAAAACGATAATTCCAAGAACGTAATGCTTGCTTCAATCCAGCCATGGATCGAATAGCCTACAAACCTTGTTTGCTAGTTTTGGTACGACAAAACCGCCAGGATGTTGTAAACATCCTCCAAAAGTTTTCCGTTAAGGAAAGCGGTTTCCAAAACTAAAATGGGTTTTAGTAATGTATATATAAAATAAAGACCCGAGAATATATATTGTAGTGCGCAGTTACAACGAAATTTGTAATTGACATTGGGAATTGTCACTACTAGAGATATATTTTGAAATAAAGTTCTTGGTCTAGATTTATTGACACGGGCCGGTTAGTAAAATTCGTTGAGACTAGTACATGTAGTATATTGAGATTTGATCTGATGGTTTATTCCAATAAATCATGAGTCTCGGGAGACTCATATAGATGTGTGTGCGTTTATTTGATATGTACTGAACGACTAATCAAAAGATTTCCTAATAAATGACACACTAACGTCAATAAGATCTTTCCGAGTCAAGCTGCATATCACATCATTTGGCTTGAGATACATTTATGGATTTATGAGTGATCCTCAACACTTTGACAATAGTCACGTCACTGGTCTTTCTAGACCAGATTTCCTTATGTTCGTTGGGTGTGGACCGATGCTCATGATATCTTGTGGTGTATCCAGAGAGTCCTGTGTGCGGGATTTAGGTATCCACTTCGTGATCCTTTAAATCATTGGCTAATATATACTATGGAAATTAATTTCGAGTATTTATATAGAGAATCACGAATATATCGCGATATACTAATTACATGAAGTGTACATAGTGGAGATTTGTCTTTTCATCTATATCTATCTCCAGCACAGTTTGATTACCTATGACAGAATGATTGTACGTTATGCGTCGGTTTGTATGATTCAGCGCAGTTATCTATGACCGTCTTAATTTGTGAGTAGGTAAATTTTGTACATGAAAAGTGTTTTGTGATAAATATACATGAACCTAGAGAATCCCACTAGTAAAGTATACTCGTAGAGCACCAGAGCACTTTATTACGAATAATTTGATTATTTATAACGTCACACATATCAGGATAGTTTCTATTACTATAATCACTACAAGAAAAAAGGCCTTTACTGACACTAAGGTTAGTGACACTAGGCTAAAAGTGTCAGAAACGACGTGTAAATGGGCCTATTTCCGTGTTTTTCACTTAAATATCAATAATTACTGACACTATGGTATCAGCGATTTTAGTGTCAGTAATTACTATTACAATAGTATCAGTAAGAAATAAAAAAAAAAAAAACGCGTAGTCGTCTGGAGTCGAACCAACACCTCGCGGAAGTGACGTTTTTCGCATATATTACTGACACTAGAGTATCAGTAAATTTAGTGTCAGTAATTAATGATACCTTAGTATCAGTAAAAAAATTAAAAAAAAAATTATTTCCTTAAGTCTGCTGGGACTCGAAATTGTAACCATTGATATAAATTTTTTTTTTATTGTAAGGCTTTACCACTGGGCCAAATCGTGACTTTTGTTCCTTAAACCGCGGTTTATAAAAATATATATGTATTTGTCGGGTCAAAACCTGAACCGTAGTTACCAAATCAATCTTAGTAATTTAGGGTTCCTCTCATTCCCACCTTTTTTTTCATCACCACAGCCATTAGGGCAAACTTATCATCAACCAATTACAACAATACCCTCAACTCCTGCTCTCCTGTCCTTTTCACAGACTCTACAGTCTTTTTTTCGAGCAACGCCGCCCCCTTCGCTGCCGCCTCCTCCTCCTCCTCCTCGTCACTATCCAGAGATAATAAATAACTCATCAGGCGCCGCCGCTGCCGCTGCCGCGGGTTCCTCTCGGACACGCAATCGGAAATCCCCTTTTCAAAAACTCAAGCCGGGTAAAACTGAAACAATACCAGCGCCATACCCTTGGGCTACAACGGAAATGTGATTGTAACCTTGAATGGAACTTGGCGGGTTCATAGCATAATGGCTTGCAGGAAATGTGATTGCAGAATTGCAATTCCTCTTGGAGAGCAGGTACTTATGATGATGAATTTTAATATTTAATTTATAGGCTCCCGGAGTTCATAGTCTCTTTGTCAAAAGAAAAAAAAAAAAAAGCAAATTGAATCCTCCATGATGTGTCATAATTTATAGACTCTTGATTGATCAAACAATCGAACCATCAATTCTAAGCTTCTGTTTTAAATTCTCAAGGAAAAAAAATGATGTGGCTAACAGGGATCGCTTCTAGGGGTCGAGGTTGAGATTGCCGGGAAATCGTATCAGAGCAAGTTGATTACAACGGATGATGCAGAATATAAAGAAAATATAGGCAGCAAAAGTAAAGGTGATGGCTGTTATTTGAAAGGCCAAGTATATACTTTGAGAATTCCACAGGTAATAATTTCTTATTTTATCAGTTTTTTATCATTGTTTTTTTGAATTATCCTAAGGTATTGATTTGTTAAATTTTTTCATTTAATTAGGTTGATGGAGGTACCACTCTTTCAATTAAGGTCACTTGGTCTCAGAAATTGACATATGAAGAGGGTCAATTCTGCCTCAGTGTGCCATTTACTTTTCCGGCATATGTTGTTCCGGCGGGGAAGAAGATTCCTAAGAGAGAGAAGATAAAGTTGAATGTTAACTCTGCCATTAATCAAGAAATTGAATGCAAATGTACAAGCCATCCTATAAAGGTATGGACATTTTTCATAACTAGTGATTTCCATTCAGGTTCAGAATACACACTAGATTTGATACGAGTACTTTTATGACTTTCCAGGAGCTCAGTCGTGAGGTAGGAAAATTAAGTTTCTTATATGAAGCAGAAGTAAACAGATGGTCCAATTCTGACATGAGAATTTCATATACTGTAAGTCCTTTTAACTAATTGTGTTCCATTTCAAGAGATTTATATTGTAATGTTTGTCCATCGATGTGAAGTATGTAATTTTTGGACCTTCCTTCGAAGGCTGTAAAATGGTCAGACTAGTTATGGAGGGACATTCAAGTAATTCTCTTTGAATTCTGTGTTTTTGCAGGTTTCTTCAACTGAATTATTTGGCGGTGTTCTTTTGCAATCTCCATCTTTGCATGATTTTGATCAAAGACAAATGTTCTGCCTCTATCTCTTCCCTGGAATGAGCCAGAGTAGGAAGGTTTGTTGCAATTCCAGCTTATTAATTCCTATGGGAATAGATTCTTGTTCGGAAAAATGTTATTGTTTAAGTATGATGTTTGATAGATGTAGAAAATAGTATTTGATAATGCATTAAAGTTGATTCTTCAATTTGTTGCATCTTGTAGTATTTTAGGAAGGATGTTGTATTTCTAGTTGATGTAAGTGGAAGCATGCAAGGGGATCTTCTTGAGCAGACTAAAAATGCAATATGCGCATCTCTGTCTAAGCTCAACCCGCAGGATTCTTTTAACATTATTGCTTTCAATGGGGAGACTGACTCATTCTCATCATCGATGGAGCTGGCTTCTCAGGAAGCAATCATAAATGTTACTCATTGGCTTGGCAATTTAGTTGCAGGTGGTGAAACAAACATTTTTCTTCCCCTTAAACAGGTTTGTGGAATTTGCAGATCAGAATTACTCGTGTTTTTACAGTCAGCGATATTAACTCTTTTGACTTCTCTTATTTTAATTTTTTTTTTCTAGAATGCTGAAGATTTCATCTTTTGATAAGTTTAGGCTATAAAATTGCTGTCGGATGCTAGTGAATCGATTCCTCTAATTTTCCTCATAACTGATGGGGCTGTGGAAGATGAAAGAGGAATTTGCAATCAAATGAAAAGCTATCTCATGAGTACAAGATCAATTTCTCCCCGCATATGCACGTTTGGCATCGGTAAGGGTTTGATGCCGTTTCTAGGAATCCTGTATCCTTTATCTTGGTCATCAATTAAGTCAGACCTGCTGCAGTTCTAGAAACTGTTACATATTTGGCCATGTCTAATATGTATTGTACTGCAATATTGGATTGTTGAAACTACTTAAACTAGTTTCATTGATTTACTGCATGGAAATATTTCTCAGGTTTATATTGTAATCACTACTTCTTGCAAATGCTAGCACAAATTGGGAGGGGTTACTATGATAGTGCCTATGATCCAAGTAAGTTCTTCTTAATCTTCATTTTATGTTTGATAGTTTTCATTTCCCCCTTATTTAGATGATGTTTCATCCTTATAAAGTGCTGATAATATCAGAAAATGTTAACTAAGTTACCAATTCTGACATTTTTATTTGGCTAGATTCTGTTGACTATAGAGTACGAAGATTGTTTACAGCTGCTTCATCTGTCTTTTTAACCAATATAACTTTGGAGACCGGCAACCATCTCGATTCATTTGAGGTATACTGGTCCTGAGAGCAAAGATTATTCACGGTCTTCTACATCTAGAACTAATAATCTGTTCCCTAGTGATACATTATTGTAAGTTGCTATACATATGATTTGTTTGGTTTGATCTCTCTGGTTGCATCTCTGACAAATTGTATTCTCTACATTCCTTGCAGCTGTTTCCATCTCATATTCCAGACCTCTCTTTGGGAAGTCCATTGATTGTATCGGGCAGATACAGCGGAAACTTTCCCGACTCTGTTCAATTTAGGGGCGTGATGGCACCTGTCATCTGATAAACTTCATCTGGTTCATGAGATCCTTTTATTTCAGTTTTATGTCCGTCTATATATATATATATGTGTGTGTGTGTGTGTGTGGTGTGTGTGTGTGTTATTGATTTGTTTGTTTTGGTGATTATGTAGCGGTATGAAAGATACAACTTGTTATTATGGATGCCATTTGGTTTTTTATATGCATGCTCTTAGGTTGTTGGTATGGTTATTGTCAATAAGTGCTTTATGTGACAAAAATTAGATTAGGGTTATATTTTGTATTTTTATTTGGATGTATTTAATGTTTTTATTTATGAAGATATCGATTTTTTTTGGAAGTCCATCTAATTCTTAACATTTGGTTTATAATTTCAGATTTTGTGCCAGATATCATATTGTTGGGGGATTGTTGCAGGCTTCTCAACAAGTATCATGAATTTTGGTGGGGGCATGACATTTTGATGGGACTTTAAGAGTAGTTTTTGAAATATATATATGTTAATTTAAAGATTGTCTATGGAGTTTTTGTATTCATCATGTGATACTGTTGAATTGATTAATACGATTAATCTATTATATTGCGAATTTTATATAAATGTAATTTTTTAGTTTTTTATTATTGAGTTGGTATATATATATATATATATATATATATATATATATTTATGATTAATTTAATTACAAAAAATAAGAAATATAATTGTGAAATAATACGATTTTTAAATTTTAAAAGATATTGACGGATATTGATACTATAGTAACAATAATTACTGACACTAAAAATCAAATATGCGATATACTGATACTGCAGTAACAAAATTTACTGACACTATAGTATCACTAAATACTGATGATATAGTGTCAATAATTTACTGACACTAAAATAGTGTGAGAGATTACTGATACCATAGTGTCAATAATTTTCTGATACTACAGTATTAACGTTTACTGACACTAAGAATCACTGACACTAGAAACTAGTGTCAGTGATTTCTGGCTGCGGCAACACTGACACATTTATATAGTGTCAGTAAAACCCTTTACTGACACTAATTTAGTATCAGTAAAAGCCTTTTTTCTTGTAGTGATGTATTTATATTTGATATATTATTTGATTAGATACATATTAGAATATTGACATATGTCAAATAAATAATTATTTTATTGATTAAAAATTAATTAATTTAATAATGATTTATTAGAGAATTTTCTTGGAATATTTCTTTTCGTATTAATAAGTTAATTAATTGATTATTTAAAGGATAAGCTTCCGAGAGAAGCTTTTGTATTTAGACAAAATGTTATCTAAATACATTTGAGAGGCTTGGCAAAATTAGAGCCAAGTCAGTGTCAAAATATTTGAAATGACCAAAATACCCACACCTATAAAAGGCTTCATTCACGCACATTTGAAGGAGTTATGGGTTTTGCTTGTTTTCTTCAAGCTTTCACGAGTTGAAAGAGAGGGAAAATTTGGCTTTTTCATTTGGTATGGTCCTGCATCAAATTGAAAATATAGATGCGTTATTTAGGGGGCGAAACAAAGATATATAAGGAGATTAAGGTAATTTCTTCCTTACCTTGTGTTGTAAATTGTTTATAATTTTCTCCTAATTAGCTACATGATATATATGCTTGTTTGATGAGATTATGATGATAGAAACAAAATTAGGAAGCCTTAGATTACATGTGTAAAACTAATTAAGCTAATTAGTGTAATTAGGTCGAATTAGGTGTTAGTCACAAAATTATCATTCTAGAGTTTCTTGAGCCACTCCTAGGTGATTAGAATTGTTCTTGAGTTCTTTTATGGTAGTTGATTCTCTAATGGTGTTAAAATATTTGGATTTGCATGAATTTTGAATTATTTAGTGACTGATTTGATTAATTTGGAAAATAATTCAATTGTGGTTGATTTGAAGAAACTGATGGGTTGTGGATGATATATGAGATGTGAAAATGCATAGGAAAAATTCCCAGAATTTTCGGAATTATTCTGGACGCGTTTTTGAATTTTTATTTTAGGAAGCATTAGGGGCAAAATCATAATTTTGTGAATATCCGGTAAGGCAGCAGAACGTGGAAAATCAAAATTTTCCGATTTCAATAATTTTTCTTAGATCAATTAAATAAATAAATTTATTTAATTACCCAATACTTAAAAACTGAAATTTAACTCAAGAAATCATATTTCTTGAAAATTACCATTTGACCCCTAAATTTTGTATTTTGTTCATTTTAGTCCTTAAATTGTCAAATACAATTTTGGATGATTCCAAATAAATTCTAAAATGATTTCCAACATGTCCAACACATCAAAAATAAATTGCAACAATCCCGAAAATTTCTTAAATTGCTGAACAACCCACAAATTTTCAATTTTTACAATTTGATCCATTTTTGTTCAAAAAATGTCAAGATCAAATACAGTCAACCCAAAATTTAATATGCATCATATACACACCATAATACATCACATATATGAAAAGCCCCAAATTTGGAAAGGGTTATGAACCCTAATTTTACAATTTCTTCGAATCGATAAATTACACCAAATTAAACAAATTTAATACTTTAATTCAATCTTTGCTACACGAAACAAGTATCACCACCATGAAACAACTCAAGAATAATTCTAGGTCATCAATAAGTGGCTAAGCAACTCTACAATGACAACATGATTATCAAATAATCAAAAGTAAGCTTTTGAAACCATTTCAAGCTTACTTTATAAATCAAACACGCAAGCATCTTTCAAACATGTTTCCAACAAACTAATTACAAATTAAAAGAGTAGAGACAACATCCTAGCAATATATGTTGAAGCTAAGCATGATAGAAATAATTTCTTAGTTGAAACGTTTAAGAAAAACTTACAAAATCCTAGTATTTTCAAGCTTTTTCTTCTTGTTCTTCAACTTTGCTCTCAACTCTCTTTGTAATGTTTTTGGTAACTTAACCTAATGAATGAAAAATGAAACAAAATAATTTATACTCTCCAAAAATACCCTTGGACGAATTTGAGAGCAAAATAAAATATCTAGATATTTTTTTTTATTTCATTTAATTCATTTATCAACTTGTGTATTTGATTATTATAACATTTAATGATTTACAACAAGTCAAATAAAACAACTAAAGTCATTACCTAAAGTAATCATAACATAAGATATTTATATTTTAATTATTTAAAAATTAAATAATTATTTAAATATAAATATTTTAAATATATGTATTATAATTACTTTAAATATTCAAATACATATATATTTATGATATATGTCAAATATCACAATTTGACATTTGATTAATGTGTATTTAATAAAATCATGCATTAAATACAAATACACATTAATTAGGAAAAAACCATTAGGTCCATTTGCATGTATTTTTCGTTTAACCTTTAAACGACTTATAAATAATCAGTATTATTCATAATAGCTGCCCTAGTGCTGTACGAGTATATTTCACTAGTGAGACTCTCTAGATTCAGGTATATCCGTCACGAAATCCAATTTCGTGTCCATAATTTACCCACCCGTAAATTATGACGACCACAGATAAACTCACTGAATCATACAAGTCGAGGTCATGGAATTTTTATTTTAGGACACATTAGGGGAAAAATTATAATTTTGTAAAATTACGGATTTTGGTCATTGCTACAGTACTTATGGTGCGTTTACATACTTGGAATCGGAATGAGCTGGAATCGGAATGAGTTGGAATCGAAATGGACTGGAATCGGAATGATGAATCAGAATCAGAATCGAAATCAAATAGTATTTCCATTGATGTGTTTACTTTGTCTTGGAATCGAAATGGATTGTTAATGAATTACAAAATTACCCTTAATTAAAATTATGTGTTTTTAATTTATATATATATATTATACAAATAATATTCATTGAATATTTTTAAAAATAAAACATATATTATAAAACTAATTTTAAATGAACAAAGTGTTGATTAATTTTATTCCAAAAAAAAAAAACAGTGAATGACTTTAAAAAGAGAAATAAAAAATTCAAAAAATTAAGAACTTACCTTGTTGTTGATTTTCAAAAAGTGGTTTATAAGATCTTGACTTTAAAAATCAAGATTCTGGATAAAATGATGGAGGATGATGATGGTGGCGTGTAGGAGTAGGGGTTGATAAACTGTTGATATGCAAGAGGGGGAATCCTAATAAAAGATAAAAATGTGATTTTATTATTTTTTCAAGGGTAAAAATGTTAGTTCAATGAATGGGAGTCTCATTCCCATGGGGGGGTCATGGGAATGAGAATCCCATTCCTCATTCCCTATTTTAGGTAGGGTCCACATTTTCATTCCCATTCCCATTTTAGTTTTTAGTAAGTAAACACTTTTTTTATTCTCATTCATCAATTCCCATTCCACAATCTATCAAGTAAACACACCATTAGATTACTGTAGGAGTGTCTACAGTGTGTATGAATATTTTGTGGAATTTTCGGAATTATTCCGCTAGTGTTTTGGGAATTTCCTACACTAGAGATAAAATAGTAATTTACCAAAATTACCATATTTAACCTCTGCTACAGTACCTAGGTTACTGTAGTAGAAGGCTAACCCGGTATCATGGCTGACTATTTGTCCGATCATCCTGGTCAATTGGTTCGGTGATCCGTTAAGTGGTTATCGTTTACCACAGGAAAAAATTTTCGAAAATTTTGTCCATAGTTACCTTTGCATAATCACACTTTAATATTATATACTAATGTGTGATATGGGTCAAATATGGATAAATTAAATGTATTTTAAAGTAATTATCCCGCTTAAAAATATTTTAAAAGTCAATTTCGCCCGCTGACGCTCTTCCTTAGTTTTTGCCCCTACAAGTGACACAAAAAATCCTCACATTTTCTAGAATATCCAAAGACCATATAGAATTCCCACCTCTACATTTAGCTTGACTCAGTCTTTCCCATCTTGTACAATGGATACATCTTTTTTTTTTTTGAGTTGGTGCCCCACCAAAAAGCAGTTACAGTTTTCTGAATTTAATCACACTGTACTAAAAGAATTTTTGAAAAATACTTATAGCCAATTTTCAGGTTTAGTTAGTCTCTTCCAGTGAGTGAATTTTAACGACAATGCTCAATAGTTTTTTTAAGGGTTATTTACATTTTACTACTAAAGTTATGAATATAAACAATTGGGTACTATGAATATTAACATATTACATTTTACTACTAAACTTATAAAAATTTAACATTTTACTACTTTTTCCATCCAAATCGTTAGTTGACCGTTAGTTGACCTTTAAAAAGACTGTTTTATCCTCCAAATAAAATAAAAGTGAAAATTATAATTATATCCTTTAAAAAACATATCTAAATATTATATATAACAATAAAAGAAATATAATACAACAATCACATTTATAAAAATACTTCAATCTCTAAATTATCCATATAACCCAATAAAATAATTTATCAAATAATTTAATAATTAAAATTCTCATAATAACCAAAATACTTTAAAGTATAACAATAAAAGAGATATACTCAAGAATCATTATTTCCAATATATGGAGAATATTGAAGTATTTTTATATGGATAATTTAGAAATTGAAGTATTTTTATAAATGTGATTATTGATTGTATTTCTTTTATTGTTATATATAAGATTTATATATGTTTTTTAAAGGGTATAATTATAATTTTCACTTTTTATTTTATTTGGAGGATAAAACAGTCCTTTTAAAGGTCAACTAACGGTCAACTAACGGTTTAGATGGAAAAGTAGTAAAATGTTAAATTTTTATAAGTTTAGTAGTAAAATGTAATATGTTAATATTCATAGTACCCAACTGTTATTTGAGCATAACTTAGTAGTAAAACGTAAATAACCCTTTTTTTAAATATTGTTTTGTATAATATATAACAAATCCATCGATCGATGGATTATAGATGAAGTGTCCATCTGAATAAACCACATTTCAGTGGCTTTTTTGACTTTTGGTGCAACCTCCAATCTACTTTTCGATGCTATTATTTTTTATTGAATTGATGAGCTATGAATAGGCTATAAATAGAACTCTTATTTGAGAGCTTAACAATCCCAAAAAAATATAAGTTCCAAGTAATAGAACTTAGAGAATGTTTAATGAGGTTTGTGTATAGAGTTTGTAATCTCTGTAAATTCTTTTCAAGTAATAATAGAAGTAGTTTTTTCCTCATAAAATACTCTTCTATGATCAGAGAATCACAACAACTGGTATCAGTAACTTTGATTATATATTGGGGGTCGTGAAAGTGGAGAACGAAACTTGGCTCGGCAAATTCGAGTTTTGCGAAAGTGGTCAAAATCTAATTTTGAGCAAACCATTGGTTTTTGACGACGAGACGAGCACAATGATATTTTCTGGTGATCAAATGGAGATCGAACGATGGTACACGCGTGCTGAAGGTTGAAGACAACCACGTCAGCTGTTACGTCACCAACACATCAACTGCCACGTCAACATTGTAACACCTCGGTTATCATGAAATGTCTATTATATGGATTTGAAGTCCTTATAACCCTCTTCGGGAGTTTAAAATATTTTTTCTGAAGTTTCAGTTGTGATTTATCCACTTTTATGAATAATACTTAGTATGTTGGTGATATCTTAAGATACATATATCATTTTTCAGTGATTTCAATGTCATTGGAAAGCTTAGACAGAGGGCTACAACTTTTGTGTTAAGTATTTCCCCCAAATTCATGAGTAATTAAGTCAAATTTAGGCCTAAAATATGGGTTTCTATATAGTGACGAAAATTGCCATTTTAAGCCTTATATTCGTTACTATTAATTTATTGATATATTAAATTGTCTCCATTTTCCTCTTCTCCTTCATCAAGTCACACCCAACAACCTCATGTCTCTTCTTTTTCATCTTCTTATTCATGTATCCATGGCTTGGCAAGAGAATGTAACCATTTTTTCTTTTTATTTTGAATTTGAATAATTATGAAGCTCATCATGTGAACCATGGAAAGCTCAAGCTAGATTAATGGCTATTTTGTATGAAAAATGATAATATGAGTGTTAATCAAAAATAAATTATTGAATATTTTCATAAATTGTGCAAGGCTTGACATGGGTTAGAATCTAAGGTTTAGGTTTGTTGATGCCATGAAATTCTCTTGGGTATTTTGATAGGAATGGAATATGATGAATATTTGGGTGATGTCTACGTTGATTGTGATATTATGGTAGTGTTAGATTTTCCAAAAGAGGTTGTATTGGTGTGTGGAAGAGCAGCCCTAGAATCGGGCTCGCGTTGGGACGCGAACCCAAAATGTAACTATTTGTCTCAGAATTTTCTTTGGGCTTGGCGTTGTGATCCGCATTGCCCATGTGTTGCAACGTGATGCTAATTCCAGGATAAACTCTTACATGCCTTAGGTCATACCTTAAAATATTAGATAGCGCATGTAAGAGTGAATCATGGTTTACCGCTATGCCTATGATATCGGTGGCCGCGAAACTGTTAGGTCATAATCCGTAGAGAGTACAGATAGATCACATAGGACTAACCAGAGAGTAAAAGAGTCGCCACTCAGTATAAGATATCGAGAATGATTTAAGACATCACTACACCCCTCGCAAGGTCCGACCTTAAACCCGTTTGGATTCGAAATGGTCCATTACTGATGCCAATATAATATTTAGGTTCGGATAGAGGTATCACCATATCTTATAATGTAGTAACATGCAACAACAATTTATATGGCATACACTGTGCATAAATAATAAAGGCAGTAAAGAAATACGAATAGATACAAATGTTAAAAAAAAAGCTGCTAAAAAAGTAATAAAATAATATTCAAGCAAATCAGAGCATGTATCTCATGAGCCTGGCCTCGGGGAGGCCTGACCAGGCATAGCCATAGTCAGCCGAATATTCATTGCATTACCAACATCCCGCTGGACTATAAATCCTGGCTGGATATGTTGCGTAAATCAGAAACGCAGAATCATATTCTTTCCAGAAATAACATAAAAAGTTCTAAAGGCAGTGGCAATAAAAGTATAATAAACAGGATAGTAATTAGGCAACTGTAAAATAGAACAACGTCAAAACATGTTTAATACGAGGCAATCATGATAAAGCAATAGATAAACAGGGTAGAGCACATACCCTCGTTGGCTTGGCTTCGTTGGATCATGGCTGGACATTCTCCTACATAATATATGTTCAGGTTTTCATCCTATATACCAAAGAAGGACATAAGGCCAGAAATATTTATCTCATGAATGTCCGACCGGACATGTAATGTATATGGCTGGATATCCTTTATGGATCAAAACAGACAAACAAGGAACATGCATAAAATAACTAAATAAAACAACTAACATGCATAAAATGATAATGATGAGCGTAACATAAAAAGAACAATAATAAAATAACTAAGTAGCGATAAACTAAAGAATGCAGTAATGTGGCCGGATGTTTGCACAATTGGCCAGATATATTTCATGATTTACATGTCTGCTCGGACGTGTACAGATACTATGTTAAAATAGGAAATCAAAGACATAAAAATGAATGTTAGGGTGCCCTCAGGTCATACCTTTAACTATGGTTTGGCTCATAAGACGCCTCTGAAAAACATATAAATGCAAGGTTATTTGCCTGAATGGGGGACTTTCAGGGTTTCTGGATATTTTCTCACAATAGACACTGAATGTTTATGCATAGTCCGATAATGAGTCTCTTACGGGGACACCCTCTAAAATTTGAGAAATTATAAGGATGATTGCCAATAAGGAAATGAATTACATGGAATATAGCTAAAATTTAGCCAGACATCACCTTTGTCCGGCCTACCTTCTCTCTAACCAGAATATCTGGTGTAGGACACAGAAATCGACGACGATGTTCCAGGCTCGCGGCCCGGTTGGGAGTACAGAGTAGCCCGCGGGGGACTAAATCGGAGAATAAAATGGAATCGCCACCCGGTGTGAACCGGGAAAATGATTTAAGGCCGCACTCACCCCTCACAAGGGAAGACCTCAAACCGTTGGGTTCGGAATGGTCCCTTACTTATGCCACTTGTAATGAACGGATTTGTGCAATAATTTAACTAAGTCTACACAACATACATGTCCAAGAATGACCTAAATCTAGTTCGCATTCATAAAGATAAATCCTATGTCTAAGTTTGCATGATTTAAAAGTAAGTCATCATAACGGAAAACATACGATATCACACAAGAATCTCATCGGCATGTTGGATTATCAAATACGAAAAATAAATAACAACCTAAACATAAACGTAGATTAAACTCCTATTGCGAAAGAAAATAACCAAATCATGCGTAAAGAGACAATGTACTAATGGCTAAATCATGCTTAAAAATAAATAACACACTAAACTAAATCATGCTTAAGAAATAAATAACATACTAAACTAAATCATGCCCGAACACAAGGTTGGATGAAACGAAACATGTGTGTCTCTCAAGTGGTACGTGGCATTGTATCCCGAGTGCAAACCGCAATACCGTCCATTCGGATTCAGCTACGAAATTTACGTCCGGATTTCCATCCGATATACCGCAAGAGAGAACACATATTCCGTTCATCTGGAAATCACATCATGCACCAATCCACAATACTCTTGCGAAATAAAGTAATAAAATAACTAAAAATAAAGGATAATAAATAAAAGGGGTGCCTTCAGGTCTAACCTCTTTGGTCGTCTATCGGAAGTGTGGTACGTGGTCGTCGGAAGGGTTGATGCTCCACACCTCCTCCGGTTCACTGGTTCAACATTTTCCTTCGTTGTTTCGCTGTTTGGGCTACTGTTTTTACTCAAGTTTTCAATCTATTTTTGGGCCGATTTTGGGACGGTTTTTGGGGCAGTTTTCTATCTCGGTTTTGACTATTTTTGGTGCAGATTATTGTTCAGTTATGGGGCTGTTTTGAGGTGTGTTTTGGTCACTGTTTTAGGCTATTTGGGGGTGTAATTTGGAGACTTTTTCTGGACTGTTTTGGTCGGTTAAGGGCTGTCTTGCTGTAGGCGTTTGGTGCGTGAATGAAGGGCAGTATTTGGCAGTGTCTTTACGTGTGCATGGGCTGCATGCAAGGGGCTTATTTGCGTGAGGTGTAGGGCTGCTTGAAGGGGCTTATTTGCGTGAGTGGATGGCTGTTATGGAGGCTTGTTACGTGAGTGGATGGCTGGTATGGGGGCTTGTTACGTGTTAGTTCTTAGGGACGTAAGGAATGATAGTTTGCGTGAAGGGTTTGGGGACGTGTTGAAGGTTAAGTTAAAAGGTAGTTTCACGACTTAGGGTTTGTTGAAGGAGTGAAGGATGAAGGCTGATTGGTACGTGTTGATTTGTGAAGTTGTGGGGCTATTGTGGTTTGGAGAGATATGTGGCGTGAGTGAGGCTGCTTGGTACGTGGATTGGCTGCAGTGTATGGGCGTGAATGAGTGCTTATGAGGTGTGTGTGTGAGGCAAGGTGATGGGCTGTTGATGCGTGAGGCAATGTGAGGGGTAGTTGATGCGTGAGGCAATGTGAGGGGTTGTTGATGCGTGAGGCAAGCTGCGTGGTCAAGGGGGGCTTGTTGCGAAGTTGAGGGTGCGTGAGTGGCTGCTACGTGATGGAGGGTGTGTGAGTGGAGGCGCTTTATGCGAAGTTGAGGGTGCGTGAGTGGATGCTACGTGAATGAGGGTGTGTGAGTGTAGAGGCTTTATGTGAAGTTGAGGGTGCCTGAGTTTGTTGGCGTTGAAGGGGTTGTTGCGTGAGTTGGGGCTGCTGGATATAGGTGTGCATGGGTAATGGCGTTATGAAGGGGTAGTTACGTGACTGAATGGCTAGGTTTGTGAGGGGGCTCTTGGTGCATGAGTTTGGCTAGTCAGAGGGGGCTTGTTACGTGGTCAGGGGAAGGCTTGTTACGTGAGTGTGGTCTGATGGTTTTCACCTAAAAATCCGAGGGGGAATTAGGGTTTATGGTTGTTTTTATAGGGGAGTGTTGCATGGGTGAGATATGGGTGGTTTATGGGTTATGGTATGGGTGGTTTATTATGTGTTTGTTGTTTGTGATTTGTGTGTGATTCACATGGAGATGGACTTTGCTTGTTTTGTTGCTTTGTCTTGCATGAGAGAGGTGTATGAGGCGTGAAGTGCATGGGTGAGGTATGGGTTTTTTTGTTTGTTTGTTATTTGTTTGTGAAGAAAGGTTTATGTGTTTTGTTGCTTTGTGTTTTGTTTAATGTGAGTCTTGTTTGTTTGTGTTTTGTTAGGTTGAGATGAGTGGGGTTTTGTTGATGGAATTGTTTGTGTTTTGATTGGTGGCTTTAGGGTTCGGGCGTGGGCTTTGGCTTATTTTGGTGGATTTGGTGTATGGTTTTGGTGGTGTGTGGGCTTGGTGTGTGTCTTGTGGGGGTTTGGGCCAAGGATGTGTTTTAAAACAGAGGTCCAACAAGCGAACCCGAAGCTACACAATCGAATTAAATCCACTAAGGTGTCAATGTCTGACTCTTCCCTTCCGACGTCCATTTTCCGCGGCTTCCACAGCTTAAGAGGTAGTGTCTCCTGTGAGACTCATCATAGAGACTTATATGCACAAATATAGTGCCTACATCTGGCCGGATATGCCTTGAAAACCCTAAATCCGACCGGATATGATACATCTGACAGTGAATGAACAGATTGTCAATCACTGAAGTTTAGGGATCTGATTGTCTTCGGACGGACATAGAATTCAAATTACACATCTGGCCGGACACGTGTTAACTGGTCAACACACTTGTAAAATTCAAACAGTTGAAATTACGGCATGGTATGTCCAGCCAGATATATTTCCTAAGATGTACATCCAGCCGGACATGTCTCGAACTGTAACTGACTCAGCAGATTGGTAATCATTGGAGAATCGGAAGGGATTATGTCCCATCATTCCATTATGAGACCCTCTATTTAGCTAGAAAAAGAGGGGTGCCCCTTCACAAAGAAAAAAATGGCCCTAAAGAACCCATGCAAGAAAAAAACACAGAGAGATAAGAAGAGAGAGAATCCTTTGATCTTTGGAGTTCCTTCCTCTGGTGCGAAGACATCTCCCAAGGTAAAATACATAGAAAATGTATGGCCTGAGGGCACCCTTCCCAATATTTCTATATTTTGGAGTTTCTATTATTAGCACAGTATCTCTCATGTACGTCTGGCGGAACATGCACACACGTCCGATCGACAATCGATATATTCAGCCGTGCTTATTGTTTTATGTAGTTTATTGCGTTCTTAACTATTTTTTATATTACACTTATCACTGTTAATTTTTATATGTTTTGTTGTTCTATTCTGCTGTTTTAATTAATTATATGCATGCGTTTATTTTATTGTATAAGATAAAGTTGATATGCATGTTGAACATGTCGGTCGAATGGATGGTACTATGGTTCGCACTTAGGATACAACTCCATGCACCATTGGGAGACGACCAATTTATTAAAATTATATCCAAAATGTATGTTTATTATATCTATATTTGCATATGAATGTTTCTGTTATTCTGGTTCCACGCTGTACCACCTGCCAGACTTACATCAAGGATATGCATTATGCTTCTTTTGTTTCGTATTTTATTATTGCTTTAATAATTTCTAGAAATTTGTAACTTATGGATATTTACTTTCCTTGTTTCTTTTACAATTCATTATTGTACTTTGCTTAATTTAAAATTGATTTGCATGTGATTACATTATAAGATGTGAGGATACCTCATTCAAGCATAAATATTATGTTGGCATCAGTAAATGACCATTCTGAATACAAACGAGTTTAAGGTCAAACCTTATGAGGGGTATAATGCGGCCTTAAATCATTTTCAGTGTCTTAAATCGGGGGGACACTCCATTATTCTCCAGTTAGTCCCCCGCAGGACTATCCATACTCTCTACGGGTTGCGAGTCTGACAGTGTAGTAGTCACCGATGTCATAGGCATAGCGGTAAACCATGTTTCACTTATACACTCACTTTTCTCTCTCTTACTAAACTTTTAAAGTGTATAATTGAAGACTAACGGTTGAGTGCTTAAGACTCAAGGTTCTAGATTCAAGACTGAAGACTTTAGGGTTTGGGCACTAATTTATAGTGCCTAAATGAAGACTGAGAAGGGAATGAGATATGTGATTCCCTCATTGTCTCCAGTGATTGCCACTCTGTGTCATCAACTATAACTCGATACATATCTGGTCAGATGCATATTTTGGGATATACGTCCGACCGGACACATCATGCCCGTGATTTCAGTAATAGAAGATTTGCACACTAGTTAACAACCTGACACTAGTTTAGAAACGTAGAAACACTCATATGCAAATACATATATAATAAACATGTATTTTGGACATATTCATAACAAAATTTCCATCTGCCAGTGGTACTTGGAGTTCTATCCCAATTGCAAACCATATTACCGTCCATTCGGAATCGTCTATGGAAATTACGTCCGAGTTTCCATCATATATACCACGGCATCATACGGCCGAATATATGACATATTAGACTGGACATAAGACATGTAAGGTCAACCGTTATTTGTGGATCATAAAATAAACATCATAATGTGCATATTAATTATATCTTGGACCGTAAGATAAACACATGCATGTTAATAGTTAAAGTAATAGAATGACATAAATAAACATACATAGATTAATGGTAATGAGCAAAACATAAAAAATAGTCAAGCATGTAATAAAATGCAGAAGTCAGTGAGCACCATCGGATGTATCTATGGTTGGCTAGATGTGTGTGCATGTCCAATCGAAGATACTGTATTATCACAGAAACTCCAAAGCGTATATAAATGAAGAAGGTACCCTCAGGTCATACCTCTGCGTATGCTATGACTCAGAAGAGCCCTTCCTGAAGTCTGAGTCGTCATTGGATTTACACTAGGAGGAATGAACTCCAAGAATTGGTGTTGTTTTATTTCTCTTTCTCATTAAAAGTCTGTAGATTTTTGTGGATTTCTTTAGGGCTGATCTCTCTAAACTAGCCTTCAAAACACCTGTCAATCCTCCCACATTATGAAAAAGAACCCTTATTTTTTACAGCTAAAGAGGGATACTAGGAATGGAAAGAGGAGACGAAATCCCCTCATCTTCTCCAATGATTGCCAATCTGCTGGGTCAGTTACAGCCCGAGGCATGTCCGACCGAATGTATATTTTAGGTTATACATGTGGTTGGACATAATCAAGCCCATGATTCTTGCTGTTTGAATTTTGCACGGGTGTTGACGCCTCGATACATGTCTGATCGGATATTTGATTTGAATTATATGTCTGGTCGGACGTAATCATGTCCCTTAACTTAGTAACTGACAATCTGCTAGTTCACTGACATTTATGTCATGTCCATTGCCTTGATTGGTTGTGAGATGTCTCGATCTCTGTTGTCACTTCTAAAGTTGTTCCATTGGAATTCCAAAATCCAAACTTCTTTAGCGTTCCAAGTCTGGTGGCGCTATAAATCCACTTGGCGTGCTAGTCTTTTCCAATCTTTCCAACTTCATAAGTGTTCCAAATTCGTTTATCGTTTCTTAATATTTTAGCATCCCAACTCTATCGGTACGTGGGTTGAGAGAATCCTATATCTCCTGCTTCATTTGGTTTGTGGGATGATGGATGATCGATGTATAAACACACACGTAACGCAAGCGCACGTATCGTTCAAGTAATATAAAATGTATCGCTCCACGAGGACTTAATACAAATGCTATTAATTTATTGAATTTAAATTTCTACAAGTATCTAAAAATTGATTGTTGTTTGATTGGTGATGTTTACTAAATACAAGTAATTAAAATAGTGTGAAAGTAAATTAAAGGAAAATTCAATATTATAAAGCTATCTAGGGTTGTGAATCCCTCCAATATCTTTTAAAGATATAGTGATTATTTAATGTTTGTGTAATATATCACTTTATTAACCTGGAACACGAAAATATGCAAAAGCCAATGTCGATGGTCAAATGCAAATACCCAAAGTAACCCAATTAACTATATGTCTATGCTAACCAAGAAACTCTGAATTCATTAAAATAAAGTTCCAATTGTGGCTACCAATGCCTGACGGGTATATGTCTATCCTGGAAGAAAATCTATCCTAAGGGAAATTTACCCTAAGGTGAGATCGTGAGTTATTGAGTCTAAGGTTGAAACCTAAAATCCCTTCGTCAAGTTCATTTTAAATTTACCAAATCAATCTTATTAGTGGCCAGTTAATAAGAAGCATTAAGATTAAGACTCAATAAATAAACTTATACATCACACAAGACACAAAATAATCAACCTATAAGCATGTGGTATTGGAATTCATCACAACCCTAGATAAGGTATTTAGTTACAACACATACCTAGGATTATTAAAGACATAAATAAAGAAAATATTATAAAACAAAATTAAAAATTAAAAAGGTAAAATTACAACAATGAAATAAAATAATGGGGTTAGCGGATCAACTTTTATTACTTCTAATTTAGAAATCTCTTTTTTTATAATATATAAATTTACGTTATATTACCAACCTACCATATAGGCGGTATCCTAATTAAGTCAGATTTTAATTAATTCTAACCGACCATAAAGGTGGTATCCAATTAAGTTAGGTCAAAATTAATTTAATTAAGTCCGACCGACCAATAAGGCGGTATCCCATTAAGTCAGGTTTTAAGATAATTTATATATTATAAATAAGGGAGATTATTCTCAATTATCATAATAAAAGCTTCACCTTTTCACCCCAGAAGAAATAAGTTACCTACTCATGCTTTAAGTCAAACACACACAATTTTATTGCTGAAATAAAAATTAAATACAAGAAAGCTGTAAATAAACAAGTAAGATACTATCTTCTTAGTATTCTAAGAAATTCCCCAGAAGAAAGTGTGATTTTTCCTTCTAAATCAGGCCTCTATTTACAGTCTTAAAAAATGCCACATTTCGCACAACTCCGTCGCGTCGTGACGCGTACTAAGTACTGTATAAGTGTCGACAGCCCAATAATTGATTCGGCATCGGGACGTGTTGAGGGTTGGTGTCACGACTCGAGGTGAAATGCTGACGTCATGATGACGTATGGGATTATGCGTGTCGGCAGCTGGATTATTGAGAGGATGTTGTGCATCACGACGCAGAGGATGTTGTGCGTCACGACGCATGAACAGAAAATTTCCCATTTTACCTTTTTTTATCCGAATTTCACCATTTTAGCCCCGATTCAATTCTAATGAGTTCCGAAACTTTATTTATCTGTAAAATAACACAAAACACATAAAAATATTCATAATACCCTAGAAACTATACAAAATATTAAGTATGGCAGTAAATATTGATATATTTTCCACTTATCAATTGACCCTCAGGTCCGTCGATTCATTTTGTTATGAGAGACTCTATTCCAATGTCTCCATTCCTGAGTTCATTTGTTTTATTAGTGTTCCAAATCTGGCGGTGTTCCAAATTGATTCCCAATTCCAATTCCAAGCTTTTCATTGTTCAAATTCATTTCCAAATTCATTTGTGTTCCGAATCCATTTCCAATTCCAAAATCCAAACGTATTTTTCCAATTTTTTTCGATTCCAATTCTCTAATTCCAATTTCCAAATTTTTCCATCTTTCCAAATCTATCTGGCTTTCTAATTCATGTTCCAAGTCTTTCTAACTTCACCGGTGGTCTAAATCTGTTTAGTGTTCTAAAGCCAGTGGTGTTCTAAATTCATTCGACTTTCTAAATTTGTTCGTGTTCCAAGTCCATTGGTATTCTAAATCCATCAGCATTCTAAATCCATCGGTTTTCCAAATCCGTCGGTATTACAAATCCATTGGCGTTCCAAACCCATCGGTGTTCCAAATCTATCAACTTGTCTTGTCTTCTCAGGCGGTCCCTTCTAAAATTCCTCTGCTGTTTGAGGTTTTTTTCCTCAAGGTATTCAAAAGTCTTCTTTTATTCCAAGCATTTTCTGATCCCAAGACTTTCTAAAGTCTATTTTTATTGTCATTGTTCCCAAAATCCTGTTGCGGAAGTCTCCCCCAATTACTACGTTAAGGTCGGTCTCGCCCTCAATATTCTTTCTTATGCGAGCTTTGCACCCATGTCTTGTCCTTCTGACTTTGGTTGCTCTTTGTCTTAGAAGCTTCAACTCTTGACTTCAATTGAGTGTTCTGTGTCTTGCTCCACTTCTTGGAGGCTGGCGTTTGATCAAATTTCCTGCAAAAGAAATGTTATATGTATGGATGCATGTATGTATATATGCAAATAATCTCTAACTGTATGCCCGCTCTTTGGCTTGTAGGAGTGTGGGAGTCGTGATGCTCCTTTTGTAGAGGTACCATCAAACTTCATCTCATTTTCTACTCAGTCTATCCCTCGGGATTTCCAAATCATCGACTTTTCTTTCCAAATTCTTTCTTTATTGACTTTTTTCATGTTCTCAACAGTTTTTTCTTTGAAACCCAATCTTTTTTCAAAGTATGAGCATTGTCTAAACTCAAAATTCAATTTTAACAAAGATTTCACCTTTTAGATTGCTTCTTCATATGTGTGTGTGATTTTTTTATACAGAATTACGCGAAACTTGAATCGGTTTAAATTGGCACTAAGCGTAGACTAATACTAGTACTTTAATTCATTTTTCGTCTTTTTCTTGGTCAAGGTAATCTAACATTTGGTTAGGGATCAATAGGATTTTAGAATTTCTCAAATGTTTATCTTATGTACGGTTCATCCCTAGCTTCCTCAAATCGTCAAATTGTCTTTTGACACAAAGATTACACATTTATGATGCGAGCCCTTAGTTACTTGACAATTTCACCAAATCAAGTTTATTTACATACTTAATTTTTGAGTTGTCGTTTGACACAAAAGTACTCGTGGGGTTCACTATACTCTTGGTTACTAAACAATTCAAAAAACGTAGTAGTTTTTTTTTATAGGATGCACTTTTTTTCTTTTTTCTATTTTCTTTTGTAATCTTTTTTTCACTTTTTCTTTTTGCTTGTGTCATCTCTTTAACCTAGTGTCATCTCAGTCTTATCTTTGGAAAATGGTCAAATGAATGTCAAGTACTATGACTAATTCTACATGTTATGCCAGTATAAATTCTTTCTAAGTATGCACTACAATTCTAAGTGCGCATTTGTGGATTACATTCTGGTAGTGATTCCAAAGTTCAAAATTATTTTAAGGATTTACACATGCTCATCTTTTGCTAGGAGCGGAAAATTTCGCAAAATCAAATATATTTCTCGAAATCCTAACTATTTTCAAAGCATGAGCATTTTCTAAATTGAAAATTCAACTCCAACAAAGGCTTCACCTTTCGAATGCTTATCCATGTGTGTGTGTGATTCGTGCACAATCGCATGCAATCCCAGATTGGATTATACTGGCACTAAGTGTAGATTAGGGCTGACACTTTAGTTCATTTTATCCTTTCATATGGCTACATAAGCTAACACTTAGTTATGGATCAACAAAATCTTAGAATTTTGCCAAAATTTTATTTTATGTAGGTATCACTATCTCTATTATGTCATCAAATTATCTTTTAAAGCAAATACTTCACATTTGTGATGTGAGCCCGAAGTTACTCAACAATTTCACCAACTCAAGTTCTTTGCATACTCAATATTTGAGTTATCGTTTGACGTAAAAGTACTATTGGGGTTCACGATACTCCTGATTACCAAACAATTCAAATAGTAGAGTAGTTTTTGGGATTCACCCTTTCATTTTCTTTTCCTTTCTCTTTTTTCTTTTTCACTTTTTCATTTTTTCATTTTTTTATTTTCCATTTTTTTATTTGCATCATTTTCTTAACTTAGTGTCATCTCAGCCTTAATTTTGGAAGAGAACCTAATGAGTGTCATGTGATTCGACCATCTCTATAAGTCAAGCCAGCATAAATTCTTTCTAAGCAAGCAATACAATTCTAAGTGCAAGTTATAGTGCGCAATATCTAGCTAGCATTCTGCTAGTGATTCCAAAGTTTAAAAATTGCCATAAGGATTTAGTCATGCTTACTTTTCGAGAGACATGATATTCTTGAGAAAGGCTAAGTTTTATTATCATTGAACTTGAAGAGAAGTCATTACATGACAAGAAAAGAGAGATACAATGCAACAATCATGCCTAGGAGTGGTATCCCTCAGGATTAGGTATCTTGCCTACGTCGATCAAGTCTTGAATCTTGTGTTTCAGGTGAATTAATATTTCAGTATCATGACCATAGAACTAGTGAAATGCACAGTAGTAAGTCGGGTTGTTGTATTTAGTTATCAGTTTTTGTTATGGGTCCGACAGCTTCAAAAACCTTGTCTTTTCAATTATTCAAATATTTGGCCTAACAGTTTTCCCATGTTGGAGAAGTGTCGCTTCTTGACGGTGTTCACTTCTGATGTTCCGTATTCTAAGCCTTTGGAGCCTTCCCCATGGGTTTTCTTATGTTGCCATTGGGCGTAGAGTTTCTTGTTCTCTGTTTCCACTTCTTTTATGTCCATGACAGTCTCCTTCAACTATCAAAAATTTATCATCATAGAGGTTATCGTCTTTGGCTTATCATGGATGGAGGCTTGATGCCCTTGATAATTATTTTGATTTGGTCCTTCTCTAAGGGTCGTGTCTGCATCTTCAAAAGATAGCTTCTCTAGCAGTCAACATACTCATTGAAGCTCTCATTTGACTTCTGTTTGGTATTCTCTAAGTCCTGGAGCGATAGATCCATTTCAATATCCATGATGTACTGGTTTAAGACTGCCTCTGCCAGGATTCTCCATTCATCTTTTATTTTTTTCTCCAAACTATGATACCGTGCCACATGTGCCATTTCAAGTGACATTCCAAAAATCTTCTATACTTAGCATTGGGGCAAACCGGTAGAGCTCATTAATGATATCTATGGATAGAGATGCACTTTCGGATCCAAGTTCCATTGAACTTTACCATTTTCGGCAAAATTATGAAGGCTACTGCTCTTTGAATGCCATGGCGTTGTAATCCAAAAGATGTTAATGTTTTCCTTTCATATTTTAGGCCACTGACTCCATTTTCTCATTTGGTTTCTAGAGTTCGGCCTCAGTTTGAGACTTGGCTATTTTTCCCGCAACATATTTAGCCATATCTCTGTCGTCATCCAAAGCAGAAATCTATTCAATTGTTCTATTCTCAGGTTCCCCATGCCTCATCTCACTAGTTTCGGCCCATGTTGTCTAAATTTCCATCAAGTTGACAATAGCATTGGCCTAGTTCTGTAGTTGTTATGTCATTTTGTTCATGGTTGTTTCCAACTATTCTGCACGGGAACTCTCACTGCTCGCCATTTTTGAGCTGGTTAATTACTTTTGACTAGTCTGCATTCTTCCCTAACCCAACGCGCCGCTATGATGGCTATAATAAAAAAGGGTAAGAATGATGCATGTATGCATGCAATACATAAGATGCATTGAGTGTTCAAATATCAGCATATAACCTTCCAACCTTATCTCTCCCACAAACGTGGTTAGTCCAATATCTTCTGTAGGTTTGGCTTAGTTTATGTACCAATAGAGGGTACACAAACTCCTTCTCTCCTATGCTAAAAGGTGAACCTTGGCTACCTCGGTTATTTTTCATCGCTAAAAGACAAAGACCTCCTATTTACAAATGACTAAGCTTAGTATGGGGTCGTGCCATTATTTAGAAACGATGAATTGAAATCTTGGTAATCATGGATATTTGGGACGGGCTTTAAAACATTTAGGCATATCCAAGTGGGCCGAAACAAGACTTACTCTTCTAGATGAAATCCAGATCAGGTATCAGACTCATATCTTTGACATATTTGGACCATGATTAAGCATTCTAGGCCCATCGTCATTTCAAAGTATTCAACCGAATTATCATAGAAGGCGAACTTATCCCACTGAAAAGCCCAACAAGTTCTTTGTTCCATGGTAAAAAGATTAAATAACTTCAAATGGTTATGACCCAAACACAAGTATTATTGAGGCATATTCCTAGGGGAAAATAACTATTGGCTAATATGTGGGCTTATCCAGGGTTCGGGATTAGGCTTTTATCGGCGAAGGTTTGTCCATAACTAGGTCTCCCTATCCAAGAGTTCAAACGACCAATGGACGCACCTTTTTTATACCCGAAGATACGTGCCAACTGTAGGGAACACTTTCCCTCGCGCAGCGGAAGCAGCTTAAAGCACCGGGATCGGTCTTGAAATTTTTTTCATCATATCCCCTCGTTTGGCCGAATTCAATACACACAGTTCACGGTATTTTCTTGTTGATAACTTGTTGTGACTGTTTAACTTCCAGAGGCATGACAGATGATGCGTGAGCTGTATGTCTGATTGTTGCATTTGATCATCAATCTGCCTCCATCCATGATGCACATATTATCAATTGCTTTTGATCATCAATCTGCTTCTAGTCAAGCTGTTTTGGCCTTATGTGTAAGTGATCAGCTTGTGACCGTTCGTGTTCCATGGACATGTATGCACATATGATCAATTACTTTCTTTTATTGTTTTATCATGCACGCCCAAGTGGTTCAGATCATATTCTGTGCGCCACCAATTGGTTGATGTCACACACCAGCCTTGCCAATAAACTCAACACAAGCACCAGCCTTCCACTCCACGTTTTGATCGTCAAGCATGCGTGGGCTGTTTATGCCTATTGGAAAATCATATTTTCAATGTTTCCGAGACACTACAAGAAAAAAGGCTTTTACTGATACTAAATTAGTGTCAGTAAAGGGTTTTACTGACACTATATAAATGTGTCAGTGTTGCCGCAGCCAGAAATCACTGACACTAGTTTCTAGTGTCAGTGATTCTTAGTGTCAGTAAACGTTAATACTGTAGTATCAGAAAATTATTGACACTATGGTATCAGTAATCTCTCACACTATTTTAGTGTCAGTAATTATTGACACTATATCATCAGTATTTAGTGATACTATAGTGTCAGTAAATTTTGTTACTGCAGTATCAGTATATCGCATATATTTGATTTTTAGTGTCAGTAATTATTGTTACTATAGTATCAATATCCGTCAATATCTTTTAAAATTTAAAAATCGTATTATTTCACAATTATATTTCTTATTTTTTGTAATTAAATTAATCATAAAATATATATATATATATATATACCAACTCAATGAAATAAAAAACTAAAAAATTACATTTATATAAAATTCGCAATATAATAGATTAATCGTATTAATCAATTCAACAGTATCACATGATGAATACAAAAACTCCATAGACAATCTTTAAATTAACATATATATATTTCAAAAACTACTCTTAAAGTCCCATCAAAATGTCATGCCCCCACCAAAATCGCTGATACCATAGTGTCAGTAATTATTGATATTTAAGTGAAAAACACGGAAATATGCCCATTTACACGTCGTTTCTGACACTTTTAGCCTAGTGTCAGTAAAGGCCTTTTTTCTTGTAGTGAGAGATGTCGTGAGTATGCATCAGGATCGGATCTATCATTCGATCGTACATGTTATATCTCGGTATCAGAAATCCGTGAGGGTGGGTTTGAGGTTAACTCACTTGTTGAAAATTTTCTTGAGAAAATTGTCTCTTGTGCTTTCTCTCTTTTCTCTCAATTTCAATCTTATTGAAAGATGAGAGAGTGGCTAGGGTTTTTATGTGAAGAGAAAATCATCATATTTATATTTAGGGTTTAGATTAATTAAATGTACATTTACAAAATTAACCATAATTCTAATCACATATGTAAATATTGGCCAATGGTATTTTTGTCACAACAAAATTATTAATTTCAAAAATTAAATATAATATCAAATATCATTTAATTTTGAAATTCAAATTTAACATGTAACTTATATCATGATATAAATCACATATTTGATTTCGAATTAAATCAAATTTATTTTAAAATCAAATCCTATATTAAATAATTATCTAATAATCATTAATATAAAAACTATATATTAAACACTTTAACATATAATTTCAAAGTGTGACAATATATAATTATTAATCAAATTAATAATCATATCAATAAATAATTCTCAATTATTTAATATTTTTCAAGTGAGTTCATAATTGGACTATCCAATTATTTCATGGATTCCTATAGTGTAACAAGCTAACACGGGGACCAAATGGAACTACAGTTCTGAGCTCCAATAATCTCGAAATATGAATTAAAACTCTTTAATTAAATATTTCGAATTATTAACTTTAGGTTATTCCACTAAAAACCTAAAGCTGCACTCTCGTTACTGCAGATATATTTTATACTGAAAGTCAACGGTGTCCACCGATATAACCACTGCACACAGATTGACCATCCACGAGTATCTCATAATTAAAGTCAGGTCATAATATCCGTTATACCCCTCTAATTATTTCGTGCCATAAGTACCATTGATTCTCTAATGAACGATTTATTCATAACTATTATGAATATTAATCTTTATATTCATAATAGAAAGACTTGAGCGCTCTAACCGTTCAAGTACCGAATCAACCCTTAAGGAATATACTCATATACTTCTCGCAAGAAGGAGTGGATTTCATATCTATGTAAAACGTCCCTAGCTACACAACAAACCATGTCCCCAAAATACGTAGCTATTGGTTGGGATTACTTCACCAACCTCACCTTTGTAAATCAAAGGACATAGCTTGCCATGCAGGAGTGCGTATTACATTATGAATTAAGATCAACCCATATATGATCATCTATTAGACTGATACGAATTTCTTTGTTTAACAGATATTAAAAGAATTTCGTTTTCTTCTTGGTCCAGTCCTATATGATCGCATCATATAAGGTGCCCCCATTCCCATGTCACCACATGAACGATCCCGGATCAAAGTCGTTATATAATATGGAATGGACCGCAGCTGTAGATAAACCACAAACAAAGTGTCCGTCTTTGTTTACTCTCTATGGACTATTTAAGATTACTAATTTCATATTTAAATCCTCTTGTGTATAACACTTATACACTAAATCTGAAAGTATATTTAATATCCAAGGGCATACATGATATTTATAATATGCAACTTTAAAATCAAAATTTTAATAAATGAATAATTGCATCATTTATTACTTAAAATATAATCATGTTTACATATTATATTATGCTCTTGGGCATATATCTCAACAATCTCTCACTTGCACTATAACAAATGAGATATGTCGCATAATCCTAAACTCTATTGGTGACCTTTAAACACTTTAGCCATCCAGGTCTTTGTAAACGGATCAGCTAGATTGTCTGCAGAACGCTATTTGCAACATCTCCTTAAAGAGATGATATTTCCTCTTTATATGCTTCCCTTACTTGTCGCTTCTTGGTTCTTTATAATTTTACCACTGTACCACCATTATTAAAATAAAGTGTGAGTGGTATATCTATATCTGGAACAACTTCCAGATTTTCCAAGAATTTATTGAGCCATACTGCTTCCTTAGCTGCTTCACAAGCTACTACATACTCAGCCTCCATGGTGGAGCTCACAATACCATATTGTATTATACTCCTCCATACTATGGCTCCACCAACTAGGGTGAATACTGTTCCGGATGTTGATTTCTCATAACCTTCATCAAACTGAAAATCAGAATCTGCATATCCTCTAAGGATCTTATCCCCACTAGAATATACAAGCATATAATCTCTTGCTCTCTCACTCAATGATCTAATCCTAGGTTAGACTGAAAACCACTGACTGCTCCCACTGCATAATGGTGTTGGACAATTATGACCAATAGCATCACTATTTGTAAAAGACATGGTGTTTTTGTACAAATTAACTATGTGACAAAGGAAATTGCTCTTTTATCATTTTGTAATTGGATTACTTGGATATATAAATGATAAAAGTCCATATGATTAGTACCGAATTAATAAGATATGAGACAGTATTAATCCACGAATGGTTTAATCATTAAATATCCATAGTTGTAGAATTATCGAGATTGGACATAGATAATACAGAATACACTAGTATTACACTTGTGCGCGTTATGGAAGCTTAACGGCATAGTTATCATATATTTAAATATTGGATACTTATGCAAGTGTGATAAGAGGTTCTGTTAGTCGTTGGACCGGGAACAGCTTCGTTCTGGATAAACCCATCGGAGTCCCATTGGTAGTATGACTATATGTCTATGGGAATCCGAATCAGGGTAGGTGTATGTGGTCTTAACTTGAGACTTGCATCGCTAATACTTGTGACAATCAGTATACTTTGGTTTTGGTCGTCGGAGCTTTAACAGGTTCTGTGTACGCCTCTTCTGGGTTTACTGAGAATCGTAGTGTATTGGGTGTGATGTCAAGATGGAAGTATCACTTCAGTCATATGGAGATGATGATCACGCAGGATACGGAACTAGTACTCTTAAATGCTGCAGCTATCAGGATAGTATGACTAGGTCATGATTATTTGATTACAGAGGCTGGTTGCTAGTGATTCGATATATGCTTCGTACGGGGTAGACACAATTCCAACCCTAGGCCTAGCATATGACATCCGATATTGGATCGTATTACGCAATATATTGTATACTATGTCTGATACATATTATATATTCTTCGTTGAATATTTCTGGAGAATTGGGTAGGCACGGTACTTTGCTAGAAGCCAACCATCTTGTAAATCGATGAGAATGTGGTACGAGGTACGCATGTGTCGGATAGTCTGAAAACCATATTTACTGCCAACATATCCAGGGATCTCTTGGGTCACTTCCCAAAGATTCACCAATGACATTTGACTCGAACAGAATTAATATGGGATTAATAATGAGAGAGAAAATTAATCTGGGATTAATTGCGGTAAGAATTTATCTGGGATTAAATTTTTCTAGAAGAGAGAACGCGATTAATTTGGAATTAATCAATTAAATAAATTTAATAGTTAAATTATATTTTTCTATTTAATTTATTTATTTGGGCTAAAATAATATATTGGATATATTAATTGAAATTGGATTTCAATTCGGAATTAAAATTGGATTTTAATTCAAGCGAACAAATTAATTTGAAATTAATTCGTAAGCGACTTTCGTAATAATTTTGCGAGGCATAATTATTTAATTAAATTGGATTTAATTATTTAGTGACGGAAAATTCGTTTAGTCGGATTAAACGAACACGAGCCCAAAGTGTGTTGTGTAAATCAACTCAAATTTAGAATTTGAAATTGGGTGGGACCCACAACTTACATCAACTTGACACTTGATGGAAGTGGTTGGCAACATTTATGGTAGGACTTTAAATGCACACAACAACCAAAAACCAAAAAAAAACCAAGTCAACTTTAGAAGTTACTATTCATCTCCTTCTCTCTTTCTCTCTTTGTCGTGAGCCATCTTCTTCCTTGGGAAAAATTTTCTTCACAAATTGGTCAAGCTAGCACTTAAGGAGTTGAATCAAGGTGATATGAAAACTCACCCGAGAGTTTAGAACTCAACAAAAGGCTTGGAGCTTCTACATCCTTTGAAAGTTTTGAATTTTCTCATCCGTTCAATGTAAGTTTTTCCGCAACTCTACTTGAATTATTCACACACAAATCTTGTTTAGAGGCATTGAGCATGTGTAGGACACTAATAAATGGATGTCCAGTCTCGTGCATCACATACATGAGACTTCCAATGGTAAAGGCATGTGGGATATGTCTCATCTCCTCAACTGCTTGAGGTGTCTTAGGAAACAATTACTTCGACAAGTGAATTCCATATTGAAAAGGTAAAATGCCTTTCTTGGAATTCAACAACCAAAATCGAACAACAATCTTGTCGATATAGAATTCTCGAGACACAACTAATAGTCATCTCTTATGATCCCGATTAATCTGGATCACAACTCGCCTTTCCCATGTCTTTCATCTGGAATTGGTTAGCTAGTAAGGATTTTACTTCCGATAATACTTTTACATCATTCTCAATGAGTAAAATAACATCGACATATAATGAGAGAAAAACCATCTTTCCGCAAATGACACACTTGTATATACAAGACTCATCGGCGTTTTGCTCTAAATCATAAGACTTGATCATCGCATCAAATCTTATTTTTCAAAATCAAGATGCTTGCTTCAGTCCATAAATATACCTTTGCAGCTTGCAGACCTTTTTCTCTTGACCTTAGACAACGAAGCTCTCTGGTTGCACCGTATAAATGCCCCCATCAAGACTAGCATTCAAGAATGTTATCTTGATGCTCATCTGCCATTTCTCATATTCCCAATATGTGGCAATGGATAGAAGAGTGCGAATAGATTTAAGCATGGCTACTGGCGAGAAAGTATACTTATATTTGACTTCCTCTTACTAGGTATAACCCTTGGCCACTAACCTAGCTTTTGAAGGTTTGTACCTTCCCATCTACTCATCTTTTCTTTTTGTAGGTCCACTTGTAACCTATAGGTTTTACCCAATCATGTTGACCTACTCATCAAATGCTTTAAAGATTCTATACAGAAGAATCCATCCAGTTCCATTCGAGCATGAGAGCATTAGGACGTCGGTTCTATGAGTGGATCATATTTCATTTGTTATGTTTTCAAGTTATTATGGTTGTGATATGCCTTACTTATAGTTTATATATTTTAATATGTGATCTACATTGCATGTTACACAAATTATGTTTCATGACTTTCAAGTTGGATTTCATGATTATAGCCCACGTTCTCAGTTTACAGCCTATGTTTACATGATTACAGTGCATGCGTTCACATGCTATGTATACACATTTCCAATTGTTGGACATTTATGACCCATAACGTCACTGTTTGTAAAAACATTGTGGTTTTGTACAAATTAACTATGTAGTAATGGAAATTACCTTTTATCATTTCGTAATTAGATTACTTAAATGTGTGAATGATTAAAATCCTTATGATTAGTTCCGGATTGAGATGATATGAGACAGTATCAATCCACGACGGTTTAATCATTAAATATCTCTAGTCATAGTATTATCGAGACTGGACATCGATAATGCGGAATAGACTAGTATCGCACTTGTGCGTGTTATGGAAGCGTAATAGCATAGTTCTCATATATTTAAGTATTAGATACTTATGCAAGTGTGGTAGGAGGTTGTGTTTTACCGATTGTACGGAAAACAGCTTCGCTCTGGATAGACCCCGCGGAATCTCATTGGTAGTATGACTATGTGTCTATGGGAGTCCGCATCAGGGTAGGTGTATGTGGTCTTAACCTGAGACTTGCATCGCTAGTACTTGCGACAATCAATACGCTTTGGTTTTGGTCGTCCAGGACTTTAACAGGTTCTGTGTACGCCTCTTCTGGGTTTATTGAGAATCGTAGTGTATTGGATGTGATGTCAAGACGAAAGTATCACCTCAGTCATATGGAGATGATGGTCACGTAGGGTTACAGAACTGATTCTCTAAGGGTTGCAACCATCGGGATAATATAACTTGGTCATGATTATCTGATAATAAAGAGACTAGTTACTAGTGATCCGATATATGCTTCGTACGGGGCAGACACTGTACCAGCCCCAGGCCTTGCATGTGACATCCGATACTGGATCAAAATACACAATACTACGTATACTACGCCTGTTAAAGATCGTATATTCCATTAAGAATATTTCTGGAGAATTGGGTAGGCATGGCGCTTTGCTAGAAGCCAACCTTGTCTCGTAAATCGGTAAAAGCATAGTACTAGGTACGTACGTGTTCGGATAGTCCGACGACTAGATTTACTGCCAACATATCCAGGGATCTCTTGGGTCTCTTCCCGAAGATTCACCGATGACGTATAATTCGAGCTAAATTAATCTGGGATTAATTGCGGAGAGACTTTATCTAGGATAAAGTACTATTAGAAGAGAGAGAAAGATTAATTTGGAATTAATCGATAAAATAATATATTCGATAAATTATTCGAGATTAGATTTCGACGCGAAATTAAAATTGGATTTTAATTCGGGCAAACAAGTTAATTTAGAATTAATTCGTTAGCGACGTGAATAGTAATTTTACTATGCATAATTATTTAATTAAATTCGATTTAATTACGTCTCAACGGAAGTTCGTTAATTCGGAATTAGCGAACCCGAGCCCGGGAGTGTTTGCGGGCCCACTCGCATTAGGAATCGAGTGGGGCCCACATATCACATCAACCATCACATCATTTGTCACCTTTATTCACTTTATTGTGATGGGTTTAGGTGAGTTGGTGAAAGTGTGTTATACACTCCAAATCAAAGCAAATGTGTAAGATATACCAAATCCAACTTTTGGTATATGATTATTATTATTTTTGAAACAAATACAACTTGCTTCACTCTCTCTCATTACCAAAAAACAGAAGCAGTTTTTTCTCTCCCACTTTCTTCTTCCTTCACTGAAAATAGCAAGAAGAAATAGAAGGATTTTTGTTGCAAAAATTCTCAAAGGGCTAGCACTCTTCAAGGGATCATACAAGGTGTTAGGGAAACCTACTTGAGAGCTTGGAAAGACAAAACAAAGCTGGGAGCTTGTGGATCTCTCTTGGCCGAATTCAACAAAAGGATCTTGGAGGAAAATTTTGTTGATCAACGCATCCATAAACCGCTCAATGTAAGTGTGTTTCCGCCTCACTTCTTTATTATTCATTCATGATTTATGCTTATCTTGATCTTGGGATTAAATCTTGAAACCCAACACCAGTTTGCATTTACACGTCACATGTTTACAATTTGCGTTTTCAGCTTATGTGTTTCCATTATATAGGTACTAGTTAGAGGTGGCTGGCGGTTCGGTTCGGTTCCGAACCAGAACCGAACCGCTCGGTCTCGGTTCCGGTTCCGGTTCCATTCGGTTTTTTTTTTTGAAATAAAAAATTGAGATGAATAAAATAATATAATTTAAAATTATGAATTTGAATTTATATAATAAACTTACATTACATAATAATTACATAAAATTACGAATAAAATTCTTATCTAAAAAAAATTAAATTAAAGAGCTTGAACTTAAATTCTTAAAAACTTAAGTTGCCTACGTATCCTCCAAGGGTGAGAGAAATCAAAGCTCACGTAGTTCCATTACATTTGAAAGATATTTCCCTCATTGTAATTTTACAATTATCAATCATCATCTGAGGCTATTGATCATTCAGCTCCGCTTGCACTTGCAGATGCATTATCGAACAAGTCTTCAAATTCATCAGGGGCATCTTGTTGTTGCCTAAGATCAGCTCGGGTCCAATCTTTTAGAGTGTTTGGATGTAATGAAGACCGTCTGACTTCCAATATATTGCTTCCGCTGCCAAAGGCTTGCTCAACTGCAATGGTGGAAACAGGTGCTGCCAATATCTCTTTAGCAATAATTAATAATACAGGATATACATTTTGATGTCGGTTCGACCATTCAAGGATTTGAAAATTTTTACTAACCAGACTTTCAGTTGAAAACTCAAAATTTGTAGATAATTAATTATCTAATTATGGGTTATTAGTCGTGTTATCCCTACGTTTTTTATTTCGTTGTAATAACCAACGGTCACCTGCGCTAAGTCTAGATTCCACTATGGTCATTTCGCAACTACAAGATTGTCCTGCTGATTGCAAGTTATATCTTATGACATATTCATTAAATAACTCTATTAAGTCATTTTTATTTTAACTATTATTCTTGTAATATCAACTTCATTGGATATTCCTAAATATCCATAGTAAGCGGGTAAAACACTATTCAAACCTTCTAATTTAAATTTAGGATAAAAAATAACAGCAATAAGATAAAGTAAATGAATGTCTCTATAATAATTCAACCATTTTCGTTTCATAGCAGTAATAGCTTCTAACAAAACAATATCATTAGGATCACTACTATCAACATGCTCATCGAGAGTTCTAACAATATTCAAACTTTCAAGAATAAATAAATGTGTCGTAGGATAATAAACTTCGCTAAAAATTAGTGTAGCATCATTAAACACTTTTAAAACCTCAAATGTTCCATGATGCATCAATCCAATGACAAGTCACAGCCATATATGAGTGTGTTCGCCAATGGTCGCTTAAAATATCATAATAAATAGATAGATGTCCTTTAATATCTCTAAATGTTTCATTTAAAATAATTTTACCATCTTTGTATAATTTAAAAATTCGACGTTTTGTTGTATTTCTAGTCATTCTACATGCAGCAGGATTTAAAGCATTTTGAACGTAATTCGTAAAAGCAATTTTTTCACCAAAACTTAAAGAAAGATGTGTCATACAAGTTAATTTAGCAAATTCTTCTCTATTTTTAGCATCAGAATATTTAAATAAATCTAAAGCACTCATACCTCTACAAGATGATGTGTAACTGGCCATTTGAGTTTGTGTCGTATCAAGTCCAAGCCCAACTGCATGATGTCTTTCCAGGTGCTTGATCATTTTTATAATATTTTTAGAATATTTTTGTGATACCTAAACTGTCCCCTAAAATTAATAGTTTTATTACCGTTATTTGGGGTAATTTTAGAAAATTAAAATAATTTAATTTAATTTTTTTAGAAATTGGGGCAGAGAGCAACGGCTCCCTACCCCCAGCCCAACGGCCACTAGGCTAGTAACACCCAACGGTTAGTAGCCGTTGGGTGTTACCGGGTTCCAACGGTTTGGAACCGCTGGAACCATCCGGTTCCAGCGGTTCCAACCGATTCGGTTAGGGTTAACCGGTTCGGTTCCGGTTCCGAACCGGAACCTTGGCCAGGTCTATTACTAGTTAGGAAAATCTTCTTGGACGACGTTCATCTCATGTTTATAATTTTCAGAAATTATGTTGCATAACCCAGTACATATATTAGTTCATGAATTACGTGTTTACATTTCACGATTTATAGTTACAAGTCACCATTTGCAGTCTATGTTTCATGATTTACAGTTAAGTTATAGTTTTCAATTCATGTTACAGCTTACACGTCATGATTATAGTTTACCATTCATGTCTACGATTTATAGTCATGCTCGATAGTTTACGTTTTCAGTTTCCAATTTCAATTCATGTTACCGTTTTCAATACATGTTTTTAGTTACATTTTATAGTTTCAGTTCAAGTTTACAGTTTCAAGTCATATTTACAGTTTTCAGTTCCTGTTTACGTTTTCAGTTCATGTCATAATTTTTGGATCACGACATATTTTCAGTTTTCATGTTTCTTAGTTTGTAGTTTATGTTTATAATTTATGATTAAGATGTTTTCAGTTCATGTTTTATATAATTTCAGTTCACACCTTACATTTTACAGCTCATGATTTCAGTTTTTAGTTTAATATTTGTATGATTTCAGTTCACGATTTACAGCTTCCAGTTCAAGAGTTACAATTCAAGTGTAATATTTTACAATTTATAGCCTATACAATTCACAGTCATGTTTTAAAGTTCACAGTCCATACTTCATTGTTCATGTCTTACAGCTATGTTTACTGTTTATGTTTCATAGATTACAATTTAGGTTACACAGGTCAAGTTTGCATTTCATGTTTTCATACGTCATGATTTTACAACTTACGTGTCTGTTCATGATTCATGTTATTTGCTTCATGGTTTATGGTCTTCAAAGTATGTTTTCATAAAATATAGTTTACGTTTTGTACTTATGTTTTATAGACTTACAGTTTATGTTCACAAATTATGTTTCATGATTCACCATTCATGATTTCTCAAGATTAATAGTTTAAATTCATGTTTTACGGTATTTGAATTACATGTTCTCAAATACAAATTAATAATCGATTTCCAAATACTAGTAGAGTGTCATCCCCTCATGGGTAACTGCTCGAATATGCTCACATTCACATTCATGTTCATGTTTTCCTACTTATGCGGTATTAGGTTCCCGCTAAGTAGGGCTCACTGCAGTTACAGCTACTCGAGTATGCTCATATTCACGTTCATGTTCATATTTTCATTCTTACGCGGTGCTAGGTTCCCGCTAAGTAGGTCTCACTGAAGTTATATATACTCGAGTATGCTCAGCTCAAGCTCGCCTAATGATTCTTTGGAAACCCTCTTAGACTTATTCATATTCATGTTCCTATGCTTATGCGGTGCAAGGTCTCACTAAGTATGTTTCATGCCCTAAGTCACGATACTGGTGTTGTTTTCATAACAGCTATATAAAATATCTACTTTTAGTTTACGATTTTCAGTTTACAGTTCGGCTATAATTATGATTTCAGTTTACAGTCGACAGTTTACAATTTTCAGACCATGTTTACGGCATACGGACATGTTTACAGATTACAGTTATGGTTTGTAGGTCATGTTACATGGTTTTCAGTTTATATTCTATGATTTGTAGTTTATGAAGTATAGTTCATATGTCATGATTTACAAGTCACGTTGTATAACCTATATATCATGATTACAGTTTACATGTCATGATTCACAATCCACGTTTTCATGATTTCTAAATCACGCTTCATGGTTACAGATCATGTTTATAATCCACAATTTGTCTTCCACGTGTCATGTTTACAACTAAGTTTTCAGGTATCATTTTTATTGTTCTTGAGTTCTTACTTTTACAAGTAGTGAAAAGTGAAAATTACTAACCCATGAATCTAAGACTTCAACCCCTTTATATAGGCTTCAAAATTCACTATTTCATCACCTTTAACGTCATCCCAAGTCAGTTACTCATCATTACAATCATAACTCTCCTCAACCACCCTTAATCTGGACAATCAGATCAATATATTTCTCTCTAACTGCACCGGCCTATGGCGGCCTACGGTGGCTCTTCTCTCCCACTATTCTACCACTGCATCAGCCTATGACAGTTGACAGGGGCTACTTCCAATGAGAACCGTTACTTTTCAATAGTCATCACTGGCCTTCTAGAAGCACACCTTCTTTGTTAGGGCATACGTCACATGACCTTAGTACTGGTCGGGTCAGTCCCAATCAGGTGCGATTGATAGATAATGTCCTCATCAGGTCGATCCTTATACATTCTCAGGAAACCCTAAATCAACAATCTTCAGGTGGTCGGGTCGGTATCCCAACTTGCTTCATCCTTCACGATGCTCTTATTCTCGGGAAAACTCTTTTGTACCACTAGGCCGAGTCTCTCTATAAAAACCCCATCTTCTTTCGGGATATTGGGCATTTTTCATCCACTTTTGGCTAATTATAATCTCCATCATACCCCTCCTCGGTACTTGAACCTTCCTCGGGGTAAAAACCACAATCAACATATGTCTCCTAGTTCCCGGTATCAACTCGTAAACTCGTTGATACCGGGAACTTTACAAAAGATGGTGGTGCACGTAGCTAAAGCCCGACCCATTTTCATCAAGTTATGAACTTTTAAGAACTTCACAATACCTCGGCTCCTCCCATACTCATCCTCTTTGGGGCGGTCTATTCTACGAACTACCAAAGATGCCTTTTTATGATAATTGTCTTTCTTTCACCGCCATATGAAAATGCACTCTTAGGGTTTCTGAAACGTCTATAGGAATATGCAGAGTATATGAGGGTCTTCCTTAAATGCCCATCACATCTATAAAAACTCTTTTCATTTCGTCTCCCCGAATCCCGATGTGCCAAGTGTCACTCATCCATATCTTGCCCACCAAAAGTTATACTGCTAAGATTTACCGAGCACGTGGCTTCCATTTGAGCCCTTGATTTGAAGTCAATGGTAGTGATCGACTCGACACGTGTCACCCATCTTTTACTCTCATTTCAATCCAACGACCCGGATCAGCCTGAGCAGCCTATTTAAAGACCACTTCTGTTCATTTCATAACTTTACAACCTTATCATCTTCACAAATCTTCTCAATCTTCATGCACTATTTACAACTTCGAGCTTCTTCAGCAATCTTCACATCTCAGTCTTCATCTTCAACATACAATTAAGTACTATTTGACCCTCTTTATTTTTTTGTATTGAGCATGCTTTATATTTCTACCACAGATGCGTGATAAACATGATGAACATGATAAACTCGTAACATGATTTTGGGTTTTTGTAGGGTTTATGAGTCTGGTTTTTGAGTTTCTGGGTTTCTAATACTGTTGTATGGGTGTGTGTTTCCGGGATTGTGTTTCGGTGTTGAATGTATACATTTCTGAGATTTGTGATGGGTTTATATTTGCATGAATATATCAAGTTGGTTTTCTATGTTTGGCTATGCTCTTTCTTTCAAATTCATTGTTTCACCATTATTAGGGTTTTAGAGCTTTTTAGAGTTAACCACTTGATATGGATGATATAGTAAACCACATGAAGATTACAGGCCCAACTAATAGTAATGATGGGCCCATATAACTTGTAGGAAAAGGCTAAGTATAACATATCTAACCTCGCTGATCGGGTCATCTCTTTTTAAGAATGTTAGAATCTGATGCCTCTTCTGTAACCCCCCTCAACATTCTGCCACCGAAACATCTGCCCCACGTCCAACCGAGTTGATTATCATGGGAAGCCTGAGATCAGCAGGACCCAGTAACTTCAAACCACTCCACCCCTCAGAGGAATAAATTCAATCATACTCTAAAAGAGTAGCTCGTCCCAAGCCGACACCTCCTCCATTGGACTTCATCAATCTGAATATGGAAAGAGCCTCCACCATAACTAGTGCTAAACTGGACCAACTCAGGGAGATATTTGGCATTCCTGAGGAAATCAACTTGGTCATTCCAGAAGAGGATGATCAGGCGAGCCGACTAAGAATATGGGTCTGCGTCTGTCCACGCAAGGATAATTCACCAAGATGCTAACTTCCATGAACCTAGCCCTGTGCCAACTTAATTTGAATGGATGGAATGTGCTAGCTGGGCTCTATTTAGTTTGGAGTCAGGCCGATTTGGACGAACCTTCGGTTGAAGATATGAAGAGGCTTTACCGAATGAATGCCAACCCTAAAGAATATAAGGGTTGGTATTATTTGTCCCTCTATGTTGGAGGCAAGCATTTAGTTACACACCTCTCAGCCACCAAAAAAAACTTCAAGGACAAATGGTTTTGGGTTGAGGGAGCATGAGGTGAACGTCAAATCATCTCCGGTGAGGAAATTGTCATATCAACTGTCCTTAGGGTTAGAGGTGACGACCTGACCTTCTCACCGCTTCTTCCTTTGTTTCCTCAGAATTTTCAATCTTCATCTTACTAACATACTTCCATCCTTCGTAGCCCATTAGAGTGATCCTTCAAAAGTTTGTCACGAGGCTAAGGCGAGGGTGAAACATGCATCTCAGTTTGCAGGCCACTATAGAGACATCTTCAACCCCTCTGCCTTTGCCAATAAAGGTCTTATCTCGGCCTCCCTTCCACCAGTTAGCAAACAACCCGATAAATAATGACTAACTGACTTACCTTTGTTCTGCTTTTACTGTGATTTACAATTGCCCCTTTCACTTTGCTTTTACCGACCCGAGCTTCAGTTCATTATTTCTAACATTGTGCTTTTCCATAATGCAGGCATCTTTGGAAGAAGACCCAGCCCCCTTCAAATTGCAAGGGAGGCTAAGCGCCGAGCCCAAGGTGGGCCAAGTGACACATTTTCCCGGCTCACCACCCCAATTCCTTCATCCAAAAAAATAGAAAGCACCAAGGAATGACATGGCCTTTGCCACCTGAATCATCAAGGTACCTCTATCAAGACAACCTTAAATTTCATATGTTCAAACTTACCAAACTGTAACATCGGCACCAAGGCCCTAAAAAGATGTATTCACCAGGTCGGGGGTGAGGCCTCGGAGGAATGCCCTGATGATGGTCATCGGAAGAAGACCAGTGCCTCCCATGATAGGGCCCCAATGGCCTCTTCTTCCAAAAAAATTTCAGTTCACACCTTGAGGGTGAATGATCTTCTAGAGAATGCGAGGGAAGGCATAGCTCACCTCATGCCAACCATCAATTACATGGCCCAACAAGTGGACATTAACGGGGCCTTGGATTTTGAATGCATCTCTACCGATGAGGTCATCCAAAAAGTGGGCCATCTCCAATTGGAGGTAATTATTTGCCACTTACTCTCATGCTTTCATTATCTTTTCTTAAACTAACCCGTTATCTTTTATGTGCAGCTGAAATATCTATTGGCCACCAATATGGACGTTCTTTCGAGCAGTATTGCTGAAGGTGGTCAGACTCTGAGGCTCTAGGGCAATAAGCTTGAATAAAATAAGGCTGAGCTAGAGAGGGTCCAAAACGAGCCGACCAAGACCCGAGCGAAGCTGTATGATTTGCAGGCCAACCTCATTGATCATATTGAGGATGCTAAAGGGCTAGAAGAGTCTTTGGAGCTGATTAGTGAGACCTGCCCCGACTTGGATGTCAGTGAGCTCCAAAAGGTCCTAAAGGTCACAAAAAGGGAATTGTCTTTTGAAGATGCCTACGGCACGGGTCGTGAAGAGATTGAGAACATCGTCGATCCAACTCCACTGACCTTAATGCCTCCTCCTACTGATGATACTCTCGGCCTCTCATCATCTAGTATTGTCCATACATCAAGTTCTCCTGCTGCTGCCCCAACTATGCTGGCCGAGGATATTTTTGGCCCTTCTGATGAAATTATTAATACCTTATTCCGTGGAAAATCCTAAGGGGGGCCCTAATGTACTTTAAACAATGTCTTAATGAAATTTCATGTGGTACTTTGTGTATTTCTATACACCAAAACACAAACTAAGCAAAAACCAGATCTAGGGAATTCTCATTTCAACACTTAGCAAAATTTCAGACTCGTAATCTCAACATTAATAACAACTTAGTAATATAACTGAACTACGCTCATCAACTGATTCAACTGATCCAATGAGAACATTTCATCCCAAATGAATACCAATGCCCAAGCACACCACTAGGCTGACTTATTATGAAAACCTCATACCGACCTGATCGATAGTTTATTAATCTCCACCACTGTAATTCCCTGACAAAGCCAACCATTCAAACCCAATGTCTGATGGAATTTTAAACACTGAAAAATTCTGATAAAGGACTTCCCCCAAGAGCAATATTAACTACATCCTTAGTGGTTCCTCAAAGCAGACCTAATCATGGTCTTCTTAGTGCTCCAACCAAAAGACCTCCCACTGTTGCTTATCTCACCAAGGTCATGGGGGAGAAACTCTGACCCCATGCCATCCTCTTTTACTAACCTGAGAGAACTCAACGCTCTTGCTATTGCTTCAGCACAACAAGGCCATGAGGGATAAACTTCAACCTCATGTCATTCTCTTTCATTGATTCGAGGGATCTACTTTAACGCAATAAGTCCATGGGAGAAATTCCAACCCCATGCCCCTATGCCATTCACAACAAGATAAGACCTCGGTGGAACGGATCCAGCCTCGAGCCAATCAAACACATAGCCAAAATAGAATGATCCTTATCTGTGCCACTCAAGTAAAGCTATGGGGGAGAAACTTCGACCACATGCCATTCAATATACCAAGGCCTTGGTGAAACAAATCCAGCCCCCAGCCCATGAAACATTTGTCCATAAGGGAATTATCTCTCATTGTGCCACTCAAGCAAGGCCATAGGCAGGGACGGAAGTAGGTAGGGTTTGGTGCATGTTATGTAAATAAACCACCAAACCTGCACCATACCCGCTGCGGGTTTTAATTTTCATTACCAAACCTGCACCCGTATATAAAAATAAATTACCAAACCTGCACTGATACTCATCAGATTTTTTACGGATTTTTAAAATATTGAATTCTCTTACTCTCTTAATAATATAATATTTTTAATTAAAAATTGATACTTTTTCATAATATACCAAAACAAAAAATATTTGACAGTTTGTAAATTATAACACATAAATAAAAGTTTAAAATATTTATAACATAATGTCAATTTCATATTATCATAATTACATCCATGAATCACTAGTTGAATATCATTCATTATGTTAAATTCATATCATCAAAATTATTGAACCATGACCAAAAGCAATTCAAAAATATTAAGAGAGAGCAATTTAAAAATTATAAGTTAGTTAGTCATTTTTGAGAGATTTTTTTACCCTAAAGATATAAAACAAAAAAAAAAAGAATTAAACTTGCATGTATCTGCTGGTTTTGCTTAATTACCACACACGCACTAAACCAGCATCGGGTTTTGTTTTAAATTACCAAACCCTATTAAATATTTACCAAATCCTACCCATTGCGGGTGGATTTTTGTGGGTTTGCAAGTTTGTGGGCGAAATTTCCATCCCTAGCCATGAGGGAGAAACTCCGACCCTGTGCCACTCAATATACCAACGACTCGATGGAATAAATCCAGATCCGAGCCTTTCAGTAAACTTGGCCATCAGGGAATAAACCCACATTGTGTCATTCACATATCAATAAGGCTTCATGAGACATGCCCAACCCTGAGTCATTCAATAAACTTGGCCACAAGCGAATGATCCCTCCTTATGCCATTCACATATAAATAAGGCCTCAGTGGGACGTGCCCAACCTCAAACCATTGAAACCAAAAAAAACCATGAGGAAATATTTTCAACCTCGGGCCATTCCTAAAAATATTAATGATGAAGTCTCATACCATGCAGCACAAAAATAAAATAAGACGACAAGTGTAACAAGAGTGATGTATCACACTCTCTGTACCGACCTAAAAACATCGAGGCAACTGAAGCAACGTCTTGTCCCATGTTACCTAAAAATATAATTTTGAACTTTACAGTCTAAATGTCTCAGATAATCAAGCTACGGATCATAGGGTGGCCAAAGCCATGATGGTATTCTCCTCTTCATGTTAGGCAGGTCATGAGTCTACAAATTCCACGGAGGCCCTCTAGCCTTCCCCGTGCTATGCTCCTACAAATCCAATAAGGGATGGACATCGTCATGGGAAATTCCTCATCCTCATGCTAGGCAAATCCCGAGGCTACAAACGCCACAAAGACCAGTGGGTCTTTTCCATGCTATGCACCTCCAACTCTCATAGGCGGCAAATGCCAAGGGAGATTGTCTCTCCTCGTGCTATGCAAACCTGATGCTATCGTAGTACCTCAAAGCTTTCTTCAAACCATATGTGCTATGGTTACCTTGGGGCACCTAGCACCACAATGACCTTCTCGTCGAGTGTGCTATGGATTCTCGAGGTGTCAAGTGCCACACATTCCCTCAATGTCTTCAAAGGTGCAAACCATCGAGTATTAGCATTCCGACCTGGGGCTTTTGATAATGTCACTAGTGATTGGTGTACCATGGGGTGTGCGTTTTCTGAATCTCATTTTGCACCTTTTGTTGTTGCACGATCTTCGAAGGCACAACACACCGAGTATTAGCATTTCAGCCAGAGGCTTTTGATAATGTCACTGGTGATTTGTGTGCCATGGGGGTGCATGCTTTCTGCACATCGTCTTGTACCTTTTGTTGGCACCGATCATGGGTATTTCCAAAAAAATACCAAGCAAGTCTTTCCCATTCAAATAACCAATAAGCTTGTAAAGTTGTGAGTAACTTATTAAAAAATGGGTAAACTTTACTTTTATTCCAGGGATCTATCGTCAATCTTACAACTCTTTTATGGTCATTTTAAGAGATGCTCTGTTGATATAACTTCTACATTCCAAGGCTTCTTGAGCCTGGTGTTGTTCAGATATCCCATGTAATAGGCACTCGTCCCGATGACCTCTGCTACCTGTGCTGCCTAGCTCTCATGGCCTCATGATTGATACACTCCTTGAGGTAACCATTCCTCACCAGATTCTCAATCTGCTCTCGCAGGTCTCTACAGTCATTGGTATCATATTTTCTTATATTGTGATGCACACAATATGCTTTGGTGTCCCTCTTCTCTACCGGTAATCTTCTCGGGTTGGGCTTTTCCAACATCCATTTATCATGTATCTCCCGAGCTACATAAGATAATGGCATGTTGAGGGTCATGTAAGCCATACCCCATAATATGAGTGATTATGCCCAAAAACTACTTGCGGTTATCGCAGTATAGTTGGGGTGTCGATTCCTCAGAGAGATAGTTACAAGTCACTAATTTACTTAAAGAAAATATTAGCAACAACTTAATGAAAAGAGATGAATTGAATTGGTAATGTAAAAACAAGATTATAAAAAACACTTAAAAGTTATCAGTAGAGAGAAACAGAAAAGCGTCGGGAATCCCTTGTTGGGTTTCTAGGTTAATCCCAAGATCATATTAAGCATAGAAATAGAATGAATACGCAAAGAAGAGTGGCGGAAACACACTTACATTGAACAGCTTTGAATGTGATGATCAACAAAAACTTTTCCTCCCTTGATGAAGTATTCGGCCAAGGTTGATTTTTGTTGTTGAAGATCTACAAGCTCCAAGCTTCAAATGGATCCCAAGCTCTTAGATAGGTTTCCCTAATACCTTGTGATGATCCTCTAATGTGCTAGTAAGATGGAAGAAAGAAAACAATTTCATTTCTCCTTGGAGAGATCACGGCAAAGCATGAAGAGGAGGGAGAGAGTTTTGTGTTTTTCAACTTTTGTTTTCTAAAAACATTAATTAAAAACAATTACCAAAAATTGGTATAACCTTTCCAAAAAGTCAAAGCCAATTTTGGCTCCAAAATGGCATTAAATTCCCACACCAACCAACATCATGAATAGTGACTGCATGTCACTCACCAAAAAGGTGACTTGACATCTATCACTAAAGTGACGAGTGATGTGACTCATGATGTGACTTGCGGCCGCACTTGATTCAAAATCGGAGTTGCGTCGCAAACACATTCCGGGCTCGGTTTCGTTAATTCTGAATTAACGAGTTTTCCGTTACGTCGTAATTAAATCAAATTTAATTAAATAATCATGCCTAGCAAAATTACTATTCACGTCGCTTGCGAATTAATTCTAAATCAATTCGTTAGCCCGAATTAAAATCCAATTTTAATTCCGCGTCGAAATCCAATTTCGTATAATATATCGAATATATTATTTTATCGATTAATTCCAAATTAATCTTTCTCTCTCTTCAAATAGTACTTTATCCCAGATAAAGTCTCTCCGCTATTAATCACAGATTAATAAAGTTCGAATCATACGTCGTCGGTGAATCTTCGGGAAGCGACCCAAGAGATCCCTGGATATGTTGGCAGTAAATCTGGTCGTCGGACTATCCGAACACGTACGTACCTTGTACTACGTTCTTACCGATTTACAAGACAAGGTTGGCTTCTAGCAAAGCGTCATGCCTACCCAATTCTTCAGAAATATTCTTAATGGAATATATAATCTATGTCAGGCGTAGTATACGTAGTATTCTGTATCTTGTGATCCAGTATCGGATGTCACATGCAAGGCCTGGGGCTGGATTAGTGTCTGCCCCGTACGAAGCATATATCGGATCACTAACAACTAGTCTCTTTATTATCGGATAATCATGACCTAGTCATATTATCTTGACGTTGCAACCTTTTAGAGAACCAGTTATGTATCCCCGCGTGACCATCATCTCCATATGACTGAAGTGATACTTCCGTCTTGACATCACATCCAATACACTACGATTCTCAATAAACCCAGAAGAGGCGTACACAGAACCTGTTAAAGTCCTGGACGACCAAAACCAAAGCTTATTGATTGTCGCAAGTACGAGGGATGCAAGTCTCAGGTTAAGGCCAAATACACCAACCCTGATACGGACTCTCATAGACACATAGTCATACTACCAATGGGATTCCGATGGGTCTATCCAGAGTGAAGCTGTTTTCCGTACCATCGGTAAAACACAACCTCCTACCACACTTGCATAAGTATCCAATACTTAAATATATGAGAACTATGCTGTTACGCTTCCATAACACGTACAAGTGCGATACTAGTCTATTCCGCATTATCGATGTCCAGTCTCGATAATACTACGACTAGGGATATTTAATGATTAAACCGTCGTGGATTGATACTGTCTCATATCATCTCAATCCGGAACTAATCATAAGGACTTTCATCATTCACATATTTAAGTAATCTAATTACGAAATGATAAAAGGCAATTTCCATTGCTACATAATTAATTTGTACAAAAACACAATGACTTTTACAAATAGTGATGCTATGCGTCATAATTGTCCAACAATCTCCCACCTGGCAAAACTGATCTGATGTCTTCATATCCGGAGTGACGTATCTGGCTGATCTGATATCTCCATACCCGGAGTGTCGTACCTGGCTGATCTGATATCTCCATACCCGGAGTGTCGTAACTGGCTGATCTGATATCTCCATACCCGGAGTGCCGTACCTGGCTGATCCGATATCTCCATACCCGGAGTGTCGTACCTGGTAAACTGACCCAATGTCTCCATACCCGGAGTACCGTACCTGGCTAATCTGATATCTCCATACTCGGAGTACCCTACCTGGCTGATCTGATATCTTCATACTCGGAGTGTCGTACCTGGCTGATCTGATATCTCCATACCCAGAGTGCCGTACCTGACAAACTGACCCGATGTCTCCATACCCGGAGTGTCGTACCTGGCTGTTCTGATATCTCCATACCCGGAGTGTCGTACCTGGCAAACTGATCTGATGATGATGTAGTGGGCCCTCGACCCTGGGATGCATCCCAATACCGCTTATAATGGGGACCTCGCCCTCAAACTGATGATGTAGTGGGTCCTCGACCCTGGGATGCATCCCGAAACTACACTGATGATGCAGTGGGCCCTCGACCCTGGGACGCATCCCGGAACTGCAACTGACAACGGGGACACCTCGACCCTGGGACGCATCCCAATACCACTGACAATGGGGACCTCGCCCTCAAACTGATGATGTAGTGGGTCCTCGACCCTGGACTGATACTGATGTGGGCCTCGCCCCAGACTGACACTGATATGGGCCTCACCTCCAGACTAATACTGATGTGGGCCTCGCCCCCATGCTGATACTGATATGGGCCTCGCCCCAAACGGATACTGAGGTGGGCCTCACCCCCATGCTGATACTGATATAGGCCTCACCCTAAACTGATAGTGATGTGTGCCTCGCCCCAAACTGATACTGATGATGTGGGCCTCACCCCCACACTGATACTGATATGGGCCTCGCCCCAAACTGATACTGATGTGGGCCTCGCCCCAAACTGATATTGATATAGGTCTCGCCCCCAGACTAATACTGAGGTGGGCCTCGCCCCCATGCTGATACTGATGTGGGCCTCGACCCTAGGACGCATCCCCAAAACTGATACTGATGTATGGGCCTCGGCCCTGGGATTCATTCCCGAATTCATTCTAAAACTCTAACGATGTGGGCCTCGACCCTGGGACCCATTCCCGGATTCATTCCAAAACTCTGACGATATGGGCCTCGACCCTGGGATGCATTCCCGGATTCATTCCAAAACTTTGCTGATGTGGGCCTCGACCCTGAGATTCATTCCCGAAACTCTGAAGATGTGGGCCTCGACCCTGGGATTCATTCCAAAACTCTGATGAAGTGGGCCTCGACCCTGGGATTCATTCCCGGATTCCAATACTCTGACGATGTGGGCCTCGACCCTAGGATTCATTCCCTGGATTCATTCCAAAACTCTACTGATGTGGGCCTCAGCCCTGGGATTCATTCCTTGGATTCATTCCAAATTCTGACGACGTGGGCCTCGGCCCTATGATTCATTCCCTGGATTCATTCCAAAATTATGCTGATGTGGGCCTCGGCCTTGGGATTCATTCCCTGGATTTATTCCAAATTCTGACGACGTGGGCCCCGGCCCTAGGATTCATCCCCAAAACTGGAACTGATATGGGCCTCAGCCCTGGGACTCATCCCCAAAACTACTACTCGTATGTTGCTGATTCTGGTTGGCTTGTCTTTGCCGCTTTCTCTTTTTCTTCTTTGAAACCTGTGAATACAAAACGAAACAAACACAAAAAGAATGCAAAATACGTTACGTGTATGCATGAATGCATGAATGAATTTCCTATTCCGTTGGGTTAGGTTTTCCGCCAGTTCTCCAGGTGATTGCTCGGCCTTCTCTCTGGTCTCATGGCTCAATTTCTTGTTTATTCTTTTTATTCACGGGGTGGTAGACTGGTCGCCCCCAGTCTTGATTTAGCTTTCTGCTCTCCGATTTTTGCACTTGGTCAAGATGAACCACATGGTGGGCCCTTCCATTTCATCATACTATATCACATGCTACGAAATAGTCCCAATAGTTATACATATCATTGTCCTCAAAGGATGCTCAGTAATGAAACCAGAGAACTTTCAAAACACCCAATGCAACTCAAATCCAAGTCTTTGAATAAATGATCTAAGCCAGACTCAAGGTGTGTGTGTTCAAAGGTTCCTTCGCAGATTCATCCCCAGGTAAGCCAACTCAATGATTTCGTCAAAAATCGGGATCGATGGGTCAAACCAACCTAGATGTCTCAATTATGCCTGCAGTTGCTTTTTTGTGCTCAATGTGGTATGGTTTTCTTTCTCTTTTGTCTCTTTCTTTTTTTTTTCTTTTCATTTTGAACTTCTTCTTTTTTTCTTTTCTTTTCTTTTTCTTTTTTTTTTTCTTTCTTTTTTTTTTCAATACACCTACCCTTTAAGGTAGCATTTCTCCTCATGGTGGTCCTAATACTCTCCCATGGGTAGCTTCACGTTTATTGGTTATAGGTGGTTCAATTCTTTTCTTTAGAGACTTTTCTTTCATTTTCAACTATACCACACATCATAACATAAGCAAATCAAGATAGACATCTAAGCAAACGGTCATTCACCGATCTACAATTTCTTCAACTAGTCACATTGCCAACTATTCAGGTTTTCACCGCTAAGAACCATAATCAAGTTCTTACGAGTCTAACATAGATCAATTACTCAAATTATCAGATAAAAGCACGTCAAGGGTTTATCGTTCTAAGGTTTCACCCTAAAGCAATCAATTTCATCATCAGACTTATGCCTAACTATTAAGGACTAAGAACAACAATTTTTCTTTTTCTTTTTTTTCTCTTTGTTTTTTTTCTTTTTTTTTTTTTGAAGGCCCCCCGATGGTCTTTCTATCATTGCCGTAAAGTTCTCTGTTCCTCGGTTTACTTTTCCACGATATCCATGTTTGCTAAACTCTTTTTTGACAAGTCTTCTTTTTCCTAACCCAACGGATATCTATGATGGCTTTTAAGACACGGGGTTAACATGATGCGTGAATGCATGAGATGCGTGCGATGTATGAGATATAATATGCATGTGGTTGTCAAAAGCATAAAGGGGCAACTTCTATAGGATATATAACTATGGTTCATATGTGGGTTTATAGGAGTGTAGATAAAGGCTCTCATCGACGGAGGGTTGCCCACAACTAGGTCTCCCCACTCAAGGGTCCGAGCGACCAAGTGAGCGCACCTTTTTTATACCTTAAGGTACGTGCCAACGAGTTATGGTGTGTGACTGACTGTCAAATGGATTTCCCGTTATAGATTCCCCAGAGGGAGGGTGGAGCGAGGCTCTCTTAAGTACCCAAGCCCCTTAGGCTCTTATCGCTTGGTGTCAGGAATAAACAACGAGTCCTCCAGATTAGTCCATCACAACGAGCTACGGATAATGATTATCTAGGTGCTTTCACAGCTTTTCCCCGAAGGGTAGTGAATGAAGGAAAACACCAAATCATCACCTAGCTTTAACAGTGCCTTTGGTTAAAACCCCCTCAACCCATTATAGAAACGGTCAACTAAAGCACAAATCATACACATCACAAGACATGATTTCGAGGCCAATTCTCTAGATCCCCAGTGGAGTTGCCAGACTGTGGGACACAGAAATCGGTGACGTTGTTCTAGGCTCGCGGCCTAGTTAGGAGTATGAAATAACATGGAGTCGCCACCCGGTGTGAACTGGGACAAAGATTTAAGGCCGCACTCACCCCTCGCAAGGGAAGACCTCAAACAGTTGGGTTCGGAATGGTCTCTTACTTATGTCACTTGTGATGATATGATTTGTGCAATAAACTAACAGAATCTATTCAACATTCATGCTCAAGGGTAATCTACGTCTAGTATGCATTCATCGAGATAAATCATATGTCTAAGTTTGCATGCTTGGAAAGTAAGTCATCATAACACACGACAACACACGGCAATCTCATGAACATACTTCAATTATATAATGCAAAATGCAAACAACAACATAAATTTAATGCAAATGCAAAACGAATAACTAATCATGCTTAAGAATAAACAACTAAATCATGCTTAAAGATATATAACATACTAGACTAAATCATGCTTAAATAAATAACATACTAGCAACCTAATCATGCTCAAATACATGGTTGGATGAAACGAAATACATGTGTCTCTCAAGTGGTACGTGGCGTTGTATCCCGAGTACAAACCGCACTACCGTCCATTCGGATTCGGCTACGAAATTTACGTCCGGGTTTCCATCCTATATACCACAAAAGGGAACACATATTCCGCTCATCCGGAATTCACATCATGCCTCAATAAACGACTCTCATGCGATAATATATTAAAATAAATAAAAGGAACGAAAGATTATAAATAAAGAAGGTGCCCTCAGGTCTAACCTATTTTGTCGTCTCTCGAAAGCGCGTTACACATCCGTCGGAAGGGTTGATGTTCCGCAACTTTTCTGGTTCACTAATCCAACGTTTTTCCTCGTTGTTTCGCTGTTTGAGCTACTGTTTTCACTCCGTTTCGCTGCTGTTTGTGTTGTATTTTCTGGTCACTATTTTTTGGTAATTAGGGGATTATTTTGGGCAGTTTTTTAGGTTCAGTTGTGGGGGTTTCTTTGGACTGTTTTAAGGCTTGTGTGAGGCAGTGTGTGTTGATAATTGATGTGTGTGCGCTGTGGTGGTGAATATGTGTTGAGGAATCTGTAGGGCTGATGAAGGCTAAGCGTGAGAAGGGCTTGTGCGTGGGCAGGTGGCTTTCGTGAAGGGCAGGCTGTGAAGTTGTTGGCGTGAGAAGGGCTTATGCGTGGGTGATGGCGAAGGTTAGTGAGGCAATGTGTGTTGAGTGAGTGCAGGTGGCGTGTTGAAGGCTTGTGAGGGGCAGGTGGCGTGTTGGATGAGGGTTGTGAAGGCTTTATGCATTGAAGGTGGGTGCGTGAAGGCTTAAGTGAAGGCAGGTGCGTGCATGGACATGATGATGCCTGGTGGCTGTGCGTGTGGACTGGCAACGTGAGGGTTTGAGTGTGAATGGCCAGCTGGTTTGTTTTGTTGCTTTCGAACGATTGTTGCTTTGAAAGATGGTTGCTTTATTTTGAGGCCAGTTTGTAGGGATTTTGGTCACGGCAATGGAGGGTTTTTTGTTGTGTGAATTATGTGTATCAGCCAGGGTTGAATGTGTGGGTTAAGGGTTCTTTTTATAGGCCAAGGGAGGGGGTTTACCTTGTTGGAGAAGGAATAGGATTTGAGAGATATTCTTTTAATTAAAATGTGATAGGGAAAATCTTTAAATTAAGGGAAGTGATTTTATTTATTCTTTTTAGTTAAGGATATGATTTATTTTAATTATGCAAGGTATCCATTTAAATTGGTAGGTGATTTAATTAAATTTAATTTGTTTTACTTTAATTTGATTTAATTTGTGACATGTTTTATTATTCGGATTGGGCTTGGTGTGTTTTAAAACAGAGGTCCAACAAGCGAACCCGAAGCGAAACAAGCGAGTTAAATCTGACAAAATACTAATTTCCAACTTTACCCTTCCAACGTCCGTTTCCCGCAGCTTTCACAACTAAAGAGGTAGTGTCTCCATACGAGACTCATCATCGGGCTTATATGCAAAAATGCAGTGTCTACAAATACTACCAGGCATGGAGTTGATTAGGTTCCTGTTGGTAAGACTTTAATTGTGTGGGCTGTGTGGGTTGCGCCAACACCTGCATAAATACTCATGTAAATAATAAACATGCAATTAACACACAATAAAATAAAACTAAAGTAAAGAAAATAAAATAAAATAAATGCAGATGCAAGGGTTGCCTCCCCGCTAGCGCTAAATTTAACGTCTTCAGCTAGATGCAATCACCCAAATGGTCATGGTGGCTTCCATGTAGCGGACCAAATAGTCTCATGTTCTTTCTTATTTAGTAGACAGGTGATGAAGACATGAAAAAGAATTTATGGCTAGCTGCGGCATTATATCTATGGATCCCTCAGGGTCTATTGATGGTTGAAATTTAAGGCTGCACATATGGAAAAATTAGCTCAACCTCTACTTTAACTTTCCAGGGACCATCTTTAAATTAGAACTAACTCTCATTTTCCTCTTTTTACGGTTCTTTAGAATTAGTTCCAGTTCGGGAGGGTTAGATTCATGTGGTGTAGAGCCTATCTCTGGTAAGATTGTGTCTATCAGGTACGTGTACCGACACTCATCATCATCTCGTGGTTGTTTCTCAACATGAAAAATATTCACTTCCAGTGTCATATTCCCAAATGATATCTTCGTGAGACCGTTCCTGTAATTGATAAGGGCATTAGTTGTAGCAATAAAAGGTATACCTAAGATAAGTGGAATTTTTGACTCAGTGTTAACCACAGATTGAGTATCTAAAATTAGAAAATCAACAGGATAGTAGAAGTTATCGATTTGAAGTAAAACATCCTCAACTACTCTCTGCGGTGTTCTGATAGAGCGGTCAGCTAACTGTAAAACCACAGATGTAGGTTTAATCTCTCCAAAACCTAGCTGCATATAGATAGAATATGGCATGAGATTAACACTAGCACCTAAATCTAATAAAGATTGACCAAACTCATATGTACCAATGTGGCAAGTAATAATGGGGCATCCCGGATCTTTGTATTTTGGTAGGGCCCTCTGGTCAATCACTGCACTTGCTTATTCTGTTAGGAATGCAGTCTTCTTCACATGATGTTTTTCTCTTCATGGTGCATAGATCCTTCAAAACCTTAGCATATGTGGGAACCTGTTTGATCACATGTAACAGAGGAAGGTTAATCCTTACTTGCTTTAGGTGTTCTAGGATCTCACCATTTGGATATATAGCTCTCGCAGTAGGCCTAAGAGCTTGAGGGAAAGGTACTCTAACTGGGATATATGTCTCTTGTTCTTTCTGAGGAATATTGGTACTAATATTTTTGGTGGCACCTATAATGTTGGAGGTTTCCTGCAAGCCTACCTCCTTACCACTCCTAGTGATTATGGCATTAACACCTTTTTACATTGCATGCCTCATAATTAGTCTGTGTCATGTGTTGCCCTTGTGGATTTAGTTATGTCTGAGATGGGAGTTTTTCCTGATTCCTGCACACTTAAAACATTAGTCAATTTAGAGACTTAACTCTTAATATCCTTAGTTTCTTCAACCACCTGAGCTATCAGTGACTCAAACCTTTGATTCATTTTGTTCCGGGCCTCTATAAATGCGTGCACAGTGTCCTCTGATGAATTTCTAGGAATGGCAGGTGTGTGATAATGTGGGGCACTGTAACTTATAGGCTGTGATGTTTGAGTGGGTTGTTGAGACTCAAGTTTCCAACTAAAATTTGGGTGGTTCCACCAACCAGGATTATAAGTGTCTGAATATAGTGTATAAGGTTTCTTGTACATCTTTAAGGTATTGCATTGTTCCTCATATGTTTCCCATATCTCACCGTAGAAATGACACTCTTGGGTCATATGGTCAATTCCCTTACATATAAAACATACCCCTTAGGGTTCTAACTGGGCTACCGCATGCATAGTTTTGCTATCTTTGGCTTTAAGGTTCCTATCTCTCTAGTTAATAGCTCAACTTGTGATTTAAGACTATCATCTTCCCTAAAGTGGTGTATGCCTTCGTTAGAAGGAGTGGGACATGTCCTATCACTATTATCTATGGCATTGGGTCCAGTCGAAGTGTGAGATTTTTCAGCTAGGTCATTTAAATACTCGAGTGCCTCATCAGGTCATTTCAGATAAACTCACTATTGTACATTGTCTCAATGAATTGGCGTTCTCTAGGGGTTAGACCGTCATAAAAATAACTTACTAAACACCAACTCTCATACCCATGGTGAGGACAACTAGCTAACATCTCTTTAAACCTCTCCCAAGTTTGATAAAGGGTTTCACTGCCTTTTCTGGGAGAAGGTAGAGATTTTTCTTTTCAGGGCATTAGTCTTATGGTGTGGGAAGTATTTATTGAAAAATGTCTGTGTCATCTCACTCCATGATCCTATTAAACGAGGTCTTAAAGAATACAACCAACTTTTAGCTCTATCCTTAAAGGTAAAAGGGAAGAACTTAAGTCTAATTGTGTCTGTAGTCCCAAATCGGTCATGGAATGTTACTACAACCTCTTCAAACTCTCTAATGTGTACATAAGGGTTCTCATTCTCCAAACCATGAAAGGTTGGGAGATATTGTACCATTCCAGGTTTAAAGTCTATATGTGGTGCATTAGGGGGAAACATAATGCATGATGGTGTAGCTGTGCGAGTGGGGTGGAGGTACTCCTCAAGAGACCTAATGGGTGGTCTCTCATACTCACTTATGTTGTGTGTGCTAGATTTAGGTGGTGAGTCAAAAAGGTTTTCAAATAGAGTTTCTGAATCTGAGTCTTCCTGTTCAATTATAACAAACCTACCAAACCGATCTCTAAGTCTAGGCATGCACGCAAAATAAAATAATACGAGAAACAAGAATAAAAGAACTAAACTAAAAACAATAATTTAAACTACAACTAAAACTGAAATAAAATAAATAAAAAAAATAAAGATGGAACGAAGTTACCGCTTTGTTGTTGACCAAGCAAACCTGCTCTTGTTGATTGTAAACTGTCTCTCCGGTAACGGCGCCAAAATTTGATTACGCCCAAAAAGTACTTGCGATTATCGCAGTATAATTGGGGTGTCGATTCCTCAGAGAGATGGTTACAAGGAACTAATTTACTTAAAGAAAACGTTAGCAAAAACTTAATGAAAAGAGATGGATTGAATTGGTAATGTAAAACAAAGATTATAAAAAACATTTAAAAGTTATCAGTAGAGAGAAACAGCAAAGCGTTGGGAATCGCTCTTGTATCAAATTCCTATATTCAATTGAAGGTTTCACATCCCAAACCAATAATCGAAAGATATTTCAATTCAAAACATATTAAATTCTAAGGTAATCGATGAATTATTTTATCTATGTTAACAACACATAATGTTATCGTTATGACCTATCTAACGTCGAAAATATACCCTCAGGCAATATTGCAACATAAGATCAACTAATAAAACAACATTACTAGTCACAACTGGGTTCCCCAATCACACATAGAAGAAGCATGACTATTCCTATATGTAAGTTGGTAAAAAATAATCTTTGGATTTATAATCATAAGGTAATAAAGAGTAACAAATCGTCAATTTTATCAAACGTTGAAGAACATTCAGGAATCAAAAACATGAATATAAGAACTTAATTACAAGAGTTCATCCTTAGCTTTGCCTAGGAGATTAGTTCTCCATATAGAAGAGAGACATAGCCTTGATAGATCGGAGGAGCATCATGTCTGACATGGAGCTTCCTCGTTCTTATCTCTCAAATAAGAGTCTTAAACTCTTTGTTGTGTGTTTTCTCTCTATTTTTCTCCTCCTTTAGGGTTTTGGACGAACTTGGGTTTATATAAAGAAGTCTCGGAGTCATTGTGCGCATCAAACATGACTAAATTAAGTTTCTGGGGTGTTCTGGGGCACCGCGACGCCAAACTTGCGGGCAATATGTATGGAGTGAAGCTAAGGTCGCATCGCGATGCCATAAGGTTGGGCGTCGCGACGCAAGGCTATTTTTTTGGTCTTGTGCTTTCTTCATTTCCGCTATTCCCGCGTGCTTCCGATGCGTCCGTAAAGTCCCAAAACATGTGTAATTGCTCCAATATCTATGTTCCATTGCTTCCTAATAATAAAACATAAAATAAACTATAATTAGTATCAAACACATGATAATCAAGCCGAATTAGTGATGTTCAAAGTATATTTTCTTGCACTTATCAATATGCAACTTGAATTAGATGCCTCCTCTTGAGTATCGGGTTGCCCTAGGTTATATGCCTGCACTCCTACCTCCACGGGCCTGATCCTCTCCATCCAATGCCACCGTTATGATGGATATCTGGACTTGATTCTTTCTTTTCCCGAGTTGTACCTTATCACACTATCTTCTCTTCTTCCTCCAATAACACAAACCTCATTATATGTTCCAAGACTATTGCGTAGTATAGAATCTCCTGAATCTTGAGCTGAGACCATAATCTCCCAATCCTTAGTGCTCTCTTAAAGCTTTCCAATGCCTCCGGGGAATCATACACCCTAACCGCCATACCAAATTATGATATCCATCTAAAAAAATTCAGCGGCTCTTCATCTCGTTGTTTCGTTGTCCTTAATGATATGGCCGTCTTCCTTGGTGCATATGCTCATTTAAAATGGCGCACAAAGGATCTCCTCAACTGGGAGAAGCTGCTGATACTCCCCAGTGTTAGGTTTCTGAACCATAAACTGGCCAGTTCTCCCAAGATCAGTGGGAAAACCTTACAGATTGCTTCCCCAACCATGCGTTAGATCTCCATTAGCAAGATGACTTTCTTTGCATGGGACTTAGGGTCTGTATTATCCTTGTAGATGTTCATTGTAGGCATGGAGAACCTCCTCGGGATCTTCAGTCTTAACACATTCTTTCTGAACGGAGCAATTGTTTCCATATCTTGATCAATTAGAGCACCTCATTGCAAGCTCATCTCCTATCTTCTCATCTTCTGTTGGAACCAGTCCCTCAAATGGCCCTCAATATCCCCTTGCCTTATGCTGGAGGCTTCCTCATAATCTCCTCTCCTGAAGTGGTATATCCTCTCACGTGAGGTTCTATGTCGTTACTCCCCATAACGCCTCAGATCGCTCTCCCCAAAGTATGGGCTATTACTGGATGATTCAGGCGTTCGTCCATCGTCACATCTCTATTTAACCTCTTCTACTGGTGCTTCACTGGCTATAACCACCGACCTCACTCTCCGTTGTTTTCTCTTTCTGGTCTCTCGCTCCTTTTCTCCACCCACTAGTCATTTACCAATAACAATTTCTTCCTTCCTGCGACTAGGGCCCACATGAGCCTGTTTTCCTGATTTCATCTCTAACTGCTCTATTTTCTCCATCATTGCCTTCATAAAGGATTGGGTTACCTCCCTTTCCTATCTGGGTTTCTCCCTTTCCACCCGTAGGTTATCCTCCATCTTTTCCATCCACTCCGCCGTTGAGGCCTCTAGAGCTCTATGATTCCAATCTCATGCCATCGTCTTAGTGTGTTGTATTGCTTTTTAGATTGGTCCCCATAGACGGCGCCATTTGTTGGCGACTATTTTTCGTTCCAAGGGCAATATGAGAAATTACCCATCGAATAAACCTCCCTCAGCAGTGAATTTGTTTGGTTAGTTGGGAACCAAAGCAAACTTAGCAAGCAAACAATTAAATCACAGAATTTACATAGTTCGGCAGAGAATGGCTCCTACCTACGTCCACATGAGAAATAATGATATTTTATTATTATTCAGGGTCAAGATCGACCCGATCTAAAAATAGGGAAATGAACTTTTAAGTGATTGAATACATTGGGTCTTACACAAGTCCGTTACAATTCTCTCAAATGGTCGGGTAACTAACCAGCTTCCTCTTTTTATCTCTAGTTCTTGAGTTCTTACTTTTATAAGTAATGAAATGCGAAAATTGCTAACCCTTAAATCTGAGACTTAATTCACTATTCCACCGCCTTTGACGTCATCCCACGTCAGTTACTCATCATTGCGGCCATAACTCTCTTCAACCGCCCTTAATCTAGCCAATCAGATTAGCTTATTTCTCTGCAACTGCACTGGCCTATGACGGCCTACGGCGGCTCTGCTCTGCCACTATTTTGCCACTGCACCGGCCAATGGAAGCTGGCAGGAGCTACATCCAATGAGAACCGTTGTTTTTCCACAGTCATCATTAGCCTTCTAGAAGCACACATTCCTACTTAGGGCATACGTCACACGACCTTAGTACTAGTCGGCCTGTGATCCCATCCTCATTCCTCGGGTCAAGTCATCGACACACCGAGGCAGATGATATTAATCAAAGCCTCTTATAACTCTTCCCAAACAGGTCCGGTTGACAGACAATGTCCTCATCGGGTCGGTCCCTACACATTCTCAGGAAACCCCAAATCAGCACCCTTTAGGTGGTCGGGTTAGTATCCCAACTTGCTCCATCCTTCACGATGCTCATATTCTCTAGAGAACTCTTTTGTACCACTAGGTCGGATCTCTTGGTAAAAACCGCATCTCCTTCGGGGCTCTTGAGCCTTTACCATCCACTTTTGGCTAAATACAATCTTCATCCTACCCTTTCTTAATACTTAACCTTCCTCATGATAAAAACCATCATCTAACACTTTGTATGACATGTAACATTATATTATTGCAGAAAACACATAGTACAAATATTTTGTAGAAACGTGCTCTTCATCATGTCCAATAACACCTTTTCTTAATTACATATATACAGAATCCCACTACCCATATCAAAAAAGCTAAAACCAAAACCAAAAAGCACTTTCAAAACACATTTACTGCTTACTGAGATTTTCTGATTTTGTTGCAGATGCTTTCACTACTAGAGGTTTTGAAGAGCTCTCACAAATTGAAATATGCTCCTCTTGTGGCAATTCCTCCACAAGTCTTGACAACTTCTCTACAATTTCTCCAGCACTTGGTCTCATCTCAGGATCTTCCTCAACACAAGCTCTAGCAACATTGGCCACTGTGACAGCAGCATCAAATGAGTAATTTTCACCCAATGCACTGTCCATCCAATCTCTAAGCTCACATGAAGTTTCTGCTTGCAATATGGACTTGATTTTCTCTGAAAGCCAAACACTCCCTTCATCTTTCTTCTTTGGCCTGTTTATTGGCGTTTTCACTGACAAAACCTCAAGCAAAACAACTCCGTATGCGAAAATGTCAATGCTTGGAGCAATCACACGTTCATGAATGTACTCAGGAGCCAAGTAGCCCAAGCTCCAAGAAGCAGGATTTGTTGAATAAAAATGTGGACTCTCATTGTCATCTTCAATACACCTTGCCATGCCAAAATTTCCCACTTTGGCATTAAATTCTTCATCTAAGAAAATGTTCCTGCTCTTTATGTTCTTATGAACATAGCTTGGGTTCATAACATGATGCATGTATTGCAATGCCATGGCTACATCAAGACAGATTCTTAACCTCTGACTCCATGTCAGAAAACAATAGCATGAGGCAATGAATTGATTCTTCATTGCTAATCCCCCATGAAGCCAATCCTTTAACGACCCGTTTTTCGCATACTCAAAGACAAGAAATGAATGAGGGCCATCTGTTAAACAAGTCCCCAGAAGCCTAATTATGTTGGGATGATGATGAGTTGCATTTTGCAGAAGATGCATCTCAACTTTTGTGATTGTTTCAGGCTGTGTGCGCTTGATTGCCAAGTTTATCCCACTGAGCCTCCATGATACACAGCTCCTTCAATGTGATTACTTGAATTGAAGTCTTCAGTTGCTCTTCTCAGATCCTCAATAGAATAGGATTCTAATAGCAGTCTATGCGTTGCCGTGGTGTCAATTATTTGGCCTTCAATGATGCTCTGAGATCCTTCAAAAGAAACTTTCTTGTCACCTGTGGTTCTTACACTTGCACTAAGCTGTTGCAGCTCCAAATCTCCATGATCCTTATGGCCAATCACTGGACTCTGCTGTTTCTTCTTCTTCAACAGGATCACAATCACAGCTGCTGCAATTGCAATGCAGCCTCCAACAACACCACTGAGAGCAATATAAGCTCCCACTTTCAACTTCTTGGATTTTTTCTTCGGTGGAATAATATCCGGGATGCTGTAATTTGTTTCAGGAAAATGTAAGTTGGGCTTCCGGGGTTTCACCAAAGGACCAAGAACAGGCTTACCATTAATAGGAATCAAAACAGAAGTAAAAACTGCTAAGCTCTCAGGCTTAAATCCCTTCAAAGATTTGTTATTAGCAGCAATTATAGCTTCTGGGGTTGTATTAAACTTGGCAGCCAAGCTAAATACAGTATCGCCTTTGCTGACAGGATAAGAAACAAGGATTCTTTTCTCCGGAAGATTTTCAGATGAAGATGGACAAGCACATGTTAAGGGAACTTGCAGGTGAGCTTTATCATCAAGATCCCAAGGAGAAGAAACACTGGGGTTCTTTTCTTGAATAGCTTTACAAGTTGTCAAGCCTTGTAAAGATTGAGCAATGCTATAAAAACTCTCCCCTTTGATTGTAGTTTTGGTTAAATCAGCTTGAAAGAAGCCACCATTATTGCATTTACAATCAATAGGGATCAACAGAGGCTGATCTTTGGGAAGAAACTCAGTGTCAGCAGAGAATCCATTGGCTTGAGCAATCACAAAGCGGTTTAATCCCAAGTAAAAAGTGAGATTAAAAAGAGATGAGTAGTAAGAATTTGTGCGGAGAATTGCAAATGTGTCACACTGAGTAGTATTAGTAGTGATGCATCGATAACCTGAAACATCTGAAGCTGAATTTGTATCACAGGAGCTAAGCAAGTTCTGTTCAAGTGATGATGAACACTCAAGTGAACAAATGAATAAGAACAAAGCAGCAGCTCCAGAGTAGAGCTGATGAGTGATCAGAGTTGTTGCCATTGTCACTCAATTCAACTTATCAGGTGGGTATTAGGAAAAAAAACAAAGGGAGCTTTTATCAGCTGAATGAATATTTTGTATCCATTAAAAAAAAAAAAAAAAAGAGCATTTAGTAAAGCTGTAGAGGGACAGGATTCTTGGGGATGGCAAAGGAATTGTATTTTTATTTTTTTACTGACTTGAGCTGTTTGGGGTTAAGCACTTATTTAACATTGGCTATGAATATTTCGTATCCATAAAAATTTCAGTGAGCTGTTTGTTTCAAAAAAGTTAAAAATTAATGGCCGGTGGATCATAATTCATAATAACCACCAAGCATCCTTTGTTTTAAGTACTTTTCAGAAGAGAAATGATAGAGCAACTCACACATTTCCCAACCCTTCTCCAGAACGACCCTCTATCATGCGTTTTGGTAAAAAATTGTTAAATCCATATTTGCTGAAAACCTGTTGCCAAACACTCCCATTTGCTTTGCCCTAAATACACTCCCATTTGCTTTGCCCTAAATCATTTTCCTTAATTTCAATTCAGTTGCTCTCGTTGCTCTCTGTCAAAAATCTCAAGCTCTCTCCCAAATCACTTCGCCGATGACGAAGCAAGAAAATCGCAGCCCGTAATCGTTTTCCACTTCTCCGGCGACCAATAAATTGAAGCAACACCCATCACCTGAATTCACCGAGCCAGCCTTTGCAGTAAGCATCTCCTAAATATTTTTCTTTTTTGTCCTGTAATGATTCCAAATCATGATGCTAATTTTAATTTTCCAATTTGTTGTCACAGATTTGATTTTTTTAAATGATTATTTAAGTAAAGAGCAACTCACAGATTTGATTTTTTTATCTGAATATTTCAAAAATCAGTAATGTTAATTAGCTTGTGGTGTTGAAAAAGGAGTATTGAAGTTAAATAGTGGGTGAAATATTGATATTCATTTTTCAACATCATTCTAGACTTCAGAATGTGTGTCCCGATATTGATATTCTATGTATATATTATTTGATACAGGCGTCATCTACAATTAGGAGTTGACAGAAAATGAAGAATTTAGAAATAGAAACTGAAATTGAAGAGGATGATGGTATAGGTGTCCATATTAATGAAACTGATGATAATGACGATGATGAACCAAAGACGGATATGATTTTTGATAATGCTAATGATATGTTTAGTTATTACAAAGAATATGGTAAACGAAAAGGGTTTCCAGTAGTGCGGAGAAGTAGTAGAAAAGGGGGTGATGGGAATGTTAGATATGTGACATTTGCTTGTGGGAGAAACGGCTTGTCAAAAACGAAATCGAGTAATATTTTAAAGCCCCAACCAAATTCAAAAATTGGTTGCAATGCTAAAATTTGTGGATGTGTAGATGAAGTTGGAAAATGGAGGGTTCGAACTATAGTTCTTGAGCACAACCATGAATTATTATCTCCATCGAAGTCTAAGTTTTTCAGATGTAACCGTAGCATCAATTACATGCAAAAAGGAAACTTGAGATAAATGATAGAGCTGGAATTAGAGTTTCCCAAAGTAGTAATGCTCTTGTTATTGAGGCTGGTGGGCATGATAATGTTACATTTACGGCAAGAGATTGCAGAAATCATGTTGACAAGCAAAGAAGACTACGACTTGGTGAAGGAGATGCTGCAGCTTTACAAAACTATTTGATGAAAATGCAAGCAGAAGATGATAGGTTTTACTTTAGCTTGAACTTAGATGATGAAGGTAGATTAAAAAATATATTTTGGGCTGATCCGAGGAGTAGGGCTGCCTATAAATCTTTTGGTGATGTTGTTACATTTGACACCACATATCTAACAAATAAGTATGACATGCCATTCGCTCCATTTGTAGGAGTCAATCATCATGGTCATTCTATATTGTTAGGATGTGGATTGATCTCACAGGAGGATACTGAAACGTTTACATGGTTATTTAAGACATGGCTATCTTGCATGTCTAATGTGACACCTATTGGAATTATTACTGACCAAGATAGGGCAATGAAAAAAGCAATAGAGATTGTTTTTCCTACGACTCGACATCGATGGTGTTTGTGGCATATAATGAAGAAAGTTCCTGGGAAAGAGCTAGAACTTTTTATTGGTCGCCGGAGAAGTGGAAAACGATTACGGGCTGCGATTTTCTTGCTTCGTCACCGGCGAAGTGATTTGGGAAAGAGCTTGAGATTTTTGACAGAGAGCAACGAGAGCAACTGAATTGAAATTAAGGAAAATGATTTAGGGCAAAGCAAATGGAGTGTATTTAGGGCAAAGCAAATGGGAGTGTTTGGCAACAGGTTTTCAGCAAATATGGATTTAACAATTTTTTACCAAAACGCATGATAGAGGGTCGTTCTGGAGAAGGGTTGGGAAATGTGTGAGTTGCTCTATCATTTCTCTTTTCAGAATTCAGAGGACTAGTTATCTTGGTTTTCAAAGCTGTTTTTTTTATAAGATAAATTATGCAGATAACTACATCCATATAAATTCATCCATACTTGTCTTAATAAGACGGATTCAGAATTTTTTTATAAATTATGATTGGTAGTTATTAAATAATAATTTAAATATAATTAAATCTTAATCATACATAGATATTGTTATTAAAAAAAAACACGTGGCAGAAGAATAAAAAAATTTAATATAATTTAACTCAATACTAGATCTAAGTTCATTAAGATAATATAACACTCTATAGTTTTTTTGAGTAAGTAAGACTTAAAGTACTTTTGAGATTTGTCACTTAGTTCATAGGTATATATGTGAGTGTGTGAACAAATTAATTCATTAGTGTGGAAATAGTAATCATATGATGCATCAAAAAATTTATATGGCATTACCTAGGAAACTTATAGATATGGATATACTACGTCATTCATATATTCATCTAATAAAATTATGTTATATTTTAGTTTTTTTATCTTATTATTATAATTATTGATATAATCGATCAATCTCAAAATTAATTTTTAGATAACAGATATTACATTAAATGGACGCACAAATGATAACACGATTTGGTATGGCCAATTATGAGTATAGGGAAGCTAAACATCAGCCTATAACTCTCAAATTTTGAAATTATAATCCATCCGATAACAAATGATCAAGAGTCTAGAACTTTTTATATTATTATATTTTATCCAAAAACCCCAAAATGTAAAAAAAAAAAAAAAACCTTGTGCCCCAAGAATACTTTGGTTCGCCATATGGTTTATTTATCCTCCAGAATTTTTTTCCAGGCTCTTCGATTTATCCATATAGAAATACAATCGTTTTTGTCATGTATATATATACACACACTTATTTATATGTGGCAGAGTGATGGGTAATATATATAGATATATCAAAGTGTAAAATTAGACTAACTCAATAAGTTATACAACTTGTTAAGTACTGATTTCCTTTGGCTTTTGTTCATGTTTATTATGTCACTGATGACCAAAATTTCTTAATTTAAAAAATAAATTGAAGGACACGTCACGTGAATTACGATTGAGCATAAAAATTGTAAAAGAGGTAGCCTATTCCTATGCATGAACCTCGATGGAGGATATTATAATTAAACTCTATGGTACGTACAATAATATCATTATATATATTATTTATATATATAAGCAAAATGGAGACAAGTTTTGTAAAGCAGTGAGGATAGAAATGATGTGCGTTTTGAAACACGTTATAAGATGAATATAAATTCAATAAAGATGGGTAAAATTACTTGAACCAATTTGATTTTTAAATATTACCTGAATCGATTCAAATCGATTTGATTTTTAAGTTCAATCGAAATCGATATCTTTAAATTTATTTAAATTTTAAATCTAAATCAATCTAAACCGACTTTGCCTATACAAAAATTAAAGCTAGATAGGTTGATGATGGATAATTTGATATTGAGATATTGAGGTGACGTGCGTGCATGGTAAAGCTGAAAAGCATGAAAGCAAGGCTAGCAGCGATTGATAGGTCAATTTGGCCATGAATTCCTAAGTTGACAAGCATCAATAACGTTCCTTCTATTGTAATTTATCACAGCATATTATTATTATTATTACTATTATAGGTGTTACTAGTTTATAACATTTGTCTCTCTTTCAATGATAACTAGAAAGAATAAAATGCACAAGTTCATTTTTTTTTTCTTTTTTTCTCTTTTAATATTATATTTTACTAATTTATTAGTGTAAAATGTGAAGCCTTGTCATCCGTTGGATAAGGGACACATGGCGCAATCCTTGCCGTTGTCCCAATTACATGTATTTGCTCATCCTATATAAAGGCCACTTAGGTTGAGAATTAGAGAGAAGTTTTCATTATTTGTATTCCTTAATAATTGGCTAAGTGTTAAGCCTATTTCCTAAGTCCAAGTTAGTGTAATCTTCAATTGGAATTTGAGAGATTGTCACTTTTAGAGATTATGGTTCTTTGTGAGATTTGGGGAATTACAATTTGTAAACGGATTCAAGATTGTGTGTAATCTTGAAATTGATTAGTGCAGCGAGCTCCATATTCCGGAGTTCAACGTGGATGTAGTCGGGAATTTTTCCGGCGAACCACGGTAAAAATCGTGCATTCTTGATTGATTGATTTGACGATTTTGCGACAAAATCTTAACAATTGGTATCAGAGCTTTTGGATTAAGATCCAGTGGGCCGATCAAATCTGTTGATTGAAGATCAAAGCCCAAAGAAAAAATTCTTCTTCATTCGGTGGAGCAGAAGACCTTGAGGAGAATTGGTGATCAAGAATCAAGGCCCAAGATCTATCTCCTTCAATTCGGCGGCAAAGGGCAAAAATCCCTAATTTTCTTGTCAATTAACAAGAGCGATCGACGAAAGCAATTGGTCAAAGGAAGAAGACCTGCTGCCGAGACAAACAAGCCGATCAAAACGCACAGATTCAAAGAAAAACTCAATCGAAGACCACACCCAAAAACAAGAAGAAGAAGATCCAAGAAGACGCCTAGACTTGCCGATCAAGAAGTGGAAAATAATGTTTTTGGCTTCAAGGTGGAGATTGTAAAATGTGAAGCCTTGTCATCCATTGGATAAGGGACACATGGCGCAATCCTTGCCGTTGTCCCAATTACATGTATTTGCTCATCCTATATAAAGGCCACTTAGGTTGAGAATTAGAGAGAAGTTTTCATTATTTGTATTCCCTTAATAATTGGCTAAGTGTTAAGCCTATTTCCTAAGTCCAAGTTAGTGTAATCTTCAATTGGAATTTGAGAGATTGTCACTTTTAGAGATTAGGGTTCTTTGTGAGATTTGGGGAATTACAATTTGTAAACGGATTCAAGATTCCGTGTGTAATCTTGAAATTGATTAGTGCAGCGAGCTCCATATTCCGGAGTTCAACGTGGATGTAGTCGGGAATTTTTCCGGCGAACCACGGTAAAAATCGTGCATTCTTGATTGATTGATTTGACGATTTTGCGACAAAATCTTAACAATTAGAATATGGCATTTGCTACTGTTAGATTTCAATCCTATCTCCCAAAATTGGAGAAGACAGTTCAATTTAGGGTAAATTATTCATTTAGTTTTTATAATTTGGGTATAATTCGATTAGTTGTTTTTTAAAATCTGGCTTCTTAGAATTTTAACTATATTATAAAAATTATATTTTCTTTCCTTGAAAATTTTAATCCAACAGTTATAAAAGTAACGACGTAAATGTGTTATAATTTTTTAAAAAATGCAGACTAACTATATAATAAGTCCAAACTGTAGGGGCTAAAGGGAAATTTATCCCAGTAAAAGCATATTTGATAGGATACAATTTTGATTAATTTTACTAAAATATAAAATTTTAAATCCTTAATTAAGTCAAGCCGTTGAATATGATATGAATTTTTCATAAATACTTGAAAGTAATTAATCTCAATAATATTTTATCTTACATATATTTTTGTCATCTATATCTTCTGATATTGTCACGTGGCACCATAAAATCAGCGGACAAAATTATATTTAATTCCTCACTTTAATCAATATTTATAATACATTAAATTTTCATACATCTTGATATATATAATTCACTTTAATCAATGTTTATGATACATTAAATTTACATATACCTAAATATCTACAATGCACTTTAATCAATGTTTATGATTCATTAAATTTCCATACATTTTCATATTTATAATTCAATTTAATCAATGTTTATGATACATTAAATTTTCTATACATCTGAATATTTATAATGTACCATAATTTCTACAATATACATGTATGTCTTTTTGTGTTACATGTGTCTCAATATGATCTTATACTTATATAAAATGGTATTAAGATATATTGAAAATACCTTAACATTGCGGATTAAATTGGCTTTAGTCAGTTCAGTTTAAATAATGTAATAAAAATCATAGTAACACTCGAATCTATAGTTTAAAAATTAAACTCAATATCAAAAAAAATCATACACAAGTAATAATTACTGAATGGATGAATTTTAAGCACGTGTGTGGCTTCGGGATAGGGAAGATTTTAGGTAACATAGTAAAATTCCATGACTGCAAACATAGGGAAGAAAAAGTACCTTTTTTTTTTCCTTCCTTAAAACAGAGGAATGGGTGCTTTTATGATCCAAGTACCAATACCAATTGAAAATGAAGATAAAAAAGACTTCTTGAGAATTTATAATGGAGAATGAATATGTGTAATTGCACGTGAGTGACACGTGATGACCATTCAACAAGCAACTTGGACATGAAAGTGATTTACAACCGAAGCCATCTCATGAGTTTAAAATGTTTTTAAAAGAAGCATTTTATTTTCATCAGAAGCAAAACAAATGCCCACAACTTGAAATTGAAAAGGTAGGATGTTACTTAAATCTTGAAACTTACCAAGATCATTTGACTTACTGTAAGTTGTAACAATTGATGATGGTTTTTCTATCCCGAGAAAGTTCAAATATCGAGGAGTGAGTAGAATGGAGTTTGTATTTGGTCAAAAGAAAATGATGAAGATTCAAGGGCCTAGAGAGACTGAAGTCGGACATAAGGGCCCGACTCCACTGTATAGAAGAGTTCTCCCGAGTGCAGAACCTGCTGGTAACGAAGCAAGTTGGGATACAGATCCGATCCAGAAAAAAAGTATTAGATTTGGCAACATTTGAGTGTTTATGGAAGCCGACCTGAGGTGGTCCATGTGTCACAACCCGATCTGGTTAAAGAAGTCAGGAAGTTTGATCCAGCATCATTCACCTCGGTATGCCGACTCGAGTCGAGGAGCGGAGTAGGGATCACAATTATTTTGTGCTTAAAAGTATGTGACGTATGCCATCGTTAAAAGGATGAGCTTCTAGAAAGCTAATGATGATTGTGGGAAAAGCAACAGTTCTCATTAGAAGTAGCATCTATCAGCCCCCATAGGGCGGTGCAATGGCAGGGAAGTGGCAGAGAAGAGTCGCCAGATGCCATCATAGGTTGGTGTAGTGACAGTAAAATCTGCTGATCTGATTAGCCGAATTGCAGGTAGTTGAGGAGAGTTGTTACTACAATGATGACAGTGACATGAGCTGACATCATCGACAGTGGAATAGTAAATTTGGAAGCATATATAAGGAGGTTGAAGATTCGGAAACAATGAGGAGAAGAGGTTATCAATTTTCGCATCTCATAACTTGTAAAAAAGTTAAGAGCTTAAAAACTAGTGATAGAGAGAGAAATTTGATCGGTTACTTGACCATGTGAGAGAATAGTCACGGGCTAGTTTAAGACTCGAGGTGTTGTCAACTATTTGTAAGCATACTACCTCACTTGTAGCACGGCTCGGTCTTGACCCCGAGACGTAATGAAATACCTCTTACTCTTGTGGACGTAGGTTGGAGTCACTCTCTGCCAAATCACGTTGTAACATCCCCAATCTGGTAGATGCTACCGGCAGGGAATAGGCTGTACTATTCCTCTGAGTTTCTGTCATTTTGACTATAAACTACACTGTTTATTCCTTTCTCAATCAAAATCCTATTATTGGAACCAAAGCCCAAGACTCAACAATATAGAAAATAAGTTCATAAATAATAATTGTATATTATTAACACTTGTTTTCTTACAATGACTACACATAATCCAAAAACTCATTCATGACTTCTATTTGACTCTAACTGGACTCTCACTCTATCTCTCACTCATACTGGTGGACTTTAACCCTAGTGACTGCATCAATATCCGTCCTCTCAAGCTCATCCTCTGAGAATACCTGGAACCACATAAAACTGGGAGTGGGGGGTTAGATCGTCGTACGATCTAAGTGAGTGGACGCAAAACTGAAAAAAAAACTGATATAAAAGCATTTGGTTCTAAAACCAAAACTTCAGAAGTAACTTATGTGAAACTCTTTTTCTGAAAACTTCGCTTGAAATCTCTTTTATAAAACATCTCTTCCTGAAATATGATTTCTAAAAACCGTTTCTCAAATCTGATATTTGAAAACTGTTTCTGGAAATCTGGTATCTGAAAACTGATCTGTATCTGAAAAACTTGACGTGTGAGGGCGTTATGTATCCCCCATACGCCTAACTAGAGCCAAGAATGCAAAACCATGACTTTGGGGCGTTACGTATCACCGTCTCTCAAAGCATGCCACTCATGACCCTGAAACTGGTGGTCTTGGGGCGTTACGTATCGTCATCCCCCAAGCCACTGAACTAGAGCCGGTAGTGCTGATCCATGCTACTACCTGACACTGAAACTATGGTTTAGGGGTATTACGTATCACCGTCCTCCTAGCCCTGAACTAGGATCCGGGGCGTTACGTATCGCCGTCCCCCCAATCCTTTACATGTGCACATGTTCTTTGTCTGTCAATTCCAAACTGTATCAAGTTATATACTGGGGTGGGTTTTTCCCTCATGTCCCGAAAACATAAAACTCAGGTTTGAAAACTTTTCTTTTTCAAATCATTATTATCTGAAAAATAACTGTAACAAATTTCTAGCTAAAGCCCTATATACTCAAAAGTAAGTCTAATAATAAAACTATTAAATAAAATCAGTTTGAGAAAAGAGGTCCACTCACTGTTAGGAATCTGGTCGGTGCTATATCGCTTCGTCAAAGGATAATATGATTCCTGCAATGGTCTATAAATGGTAACTTGGTTAGATTACAAACCATGCGATGAATTTTGGAACTAGGCTAAACTTTCTCAATTCACGTCTGTGATATCGTTACTTAGTATATCATGCTTGGAATAAGATGCAATGTATGCATGTGAACTGATACGAGACCCTAAGGGTGGTCTCCAACACGCTAAGATGGATTTGGGATGGTTTGAACTGTTTTGGGAATAAATTATGCCATGCGTCGTGACGCAATTCCTTGCGCTTCGCGACACACAATGTCTAGAAGCGTGCACCCACTTTTCTCTTGCGCGTAGCGACGCACAGCCCTTCTACGTCGCGACGCGTATCAGTTTTCCAGGCTATTCTTCTTCTTCTTCAAATCTAACTCACCCAAATGCCATTCCTAACATTTCCATTCTAAAAACCATAAAACAAAACATCATCATACATCAACTTCACACATTTAACATCCAAAATACTTCATTAATCACATCATTCTCACTTTTAGCTTCAACCCTTAGAATTCATCAAATTTAGGTACTTATGCAACAACTAATTTCTTTACTTATCAATCAATAAAAAAACAACTCTTAGTATGTTAATATCTCAATCTTATCATTAATCTTCCAAAATCCAACAACTCAAATCTTGGGTCAAGTTTTCTTACCTTCTTTTCTTGTGAATTCCCTCATTTTCAAAGGATTTCATGCTCAACTTACTTCATCTTTCTTCTTTTCCTTCCTATTCCATCTTCTTCTTCATTTCTTCTTCTTCTTCCTTCTCTCATTCTTCTGTCGCTTCTTCTACGTTTTCTTCTTTCATTTTGTTTCAAATTATGGGTATTTTTGAATAGTGTTTCCTTTAAATACTTAGCCATTTAAAAAAAAAGATGTAGAATTTTCAAGAAACTTGTAGATTTTACTAGAATGCCCTCGGGTACTATTCATTTGAAATTTTGATCTGTATTTTTAGCCCATTTCTGGTTTTAATTTGGAAAAACGTTCAACACGAAAGTTGTAGGTCTCGATCTCAACTTTTCAACGATATATAATTCATAGAAATCAGAGTTCATATAAGAAAGTTACGACCCAAATATCATGGACTGTCCGAAATGGAACATCATAGAATCTCGCATCGAAGTTTCAATGAATTTACTGTTTATCCATAAAGTCGTTCTATGAATGTATATACGCTCGGACAAATTTTGATATTACGTAACACTCACCCCGTGATATAACAGTACTACAGTCAACAGTATTAGAGACCACCGGTCGTTACAAATTCTCCCCCCCTTAAATATGATTCGTCCTCGAATCCTCTTTAAACTTGGGATCTTATCTTAGATCACATGATATATGGGATTCTTATAACTCACAGACTTAGACTGACTACACACCCTTCTCCTTTTATCCACTGTATTATTTCACTCTTCAATGATTTCCGAGTGCTACTAATATGTCATAGGATAATGTGACGATCATACTGAAGCTATAATGTGACGGAGGAATTATACATTTGTCATTACCTCAACCTGTATGATTCAACGAGTTTATCCGTGATCGTCATAATTTACGGGTGGATAAATTATGGACACGAAATTGGATTCTGTGACGAATATGCCTGAATCTAGAGAGACTCACTAATGAAATATACTCGTAGAGCACTAGGGCGAAAATTATAAATAATATTGATTATTTATAAAGTCGTTTAAAGGTTAAACGCAAATTACATGTGTAGAGACCCGATAGTCATTTTCTTAATTTTTGTGTATTTGAATTTAATGTTAGATTAATTCAAATACACATTAATTAATTGTCAAATGAGATATTTGACTAATATTATATATATATATATATATATATATATATATATATAATATTTGATATTTATTGTAAATAATACATATATTTAATATTTTGTATTTAATTAATTAATTATTTATTTATTTAATTGTTAAATGATTAAATTAATTAAAATAAAAATATCTTAAAGTTATAATATTTATTTTAATGACTTGAGTTGCCTTTTTTGACTTGCTTTAATTCATTAAATGGTTTAATAATTAAAGTAACAAGTTGATAAAGCATTTAAGTGAAACAAAAATTAATATCTAGATATTTATTTGTGTCACAATTTTCGGCCAAGGCTAAAAGTGGGTGATATAAATTGTTTTGTTTCATTTAGGGTTTCATAACCTTTAACACTTATAAAAAATACTCCATTAAAAAAAAAACAAATAAGCTTGAAGAAAGAAAAAGAAAACAAGGAAAAGCTTGGATTTTAGTAAGTTTTTCCAACTTGCTATTAGAGAGGAAAATGTTCCTTGAGATCTAGGCCTCATGCTATGAGTTTCTTATGTTTTTATATTCTTTATTCTTTGTGTTTTTGGTGGATGGAAGTTTGATAATAGGGTTATGCATGTATAAAGATCATAGAATGTTACTAATGAGCTAGTAAGCTTTCTTTTGATGTTTTAAGAAACTTGTTGCCAATCTAGAGTTATTGAACCACTCTTAAATGACCTAAATTTGTTCTATAGTTGTTTCATTGTGGTGAGGCTTGATTGGAATGGAAGAAACTTGATTGAAGTGTTGGATTTAACCAATTTGGTCTAATTTGTCCAATTTGATGAAATGAAAAATTAGGATTTAATACCACTTCCAAATTTGGGGCTTTTCATTTATGTTGTGTATTTGGATGTTTATATGATACATATAAAATCTTATGTTGATTGGAAATCATCATGTTGTGTTTTGAACATGTAAAGTGCAAAATACACATTATGCCACCAAATGAGGCTCTCGGCCAAGGCATGAAATTTTGGGAATTTTTGTTGCAATTTGAATTTAAATGTGTAAGACATGTGAGATTCATATTAGTAATGATTTAGAATCATCCAAAAAAATTTCGGACAATTAGGACTAAAATGAACAAAATACAAAGTTTTGGGGAAATTTGGTAATTACATAAGAAATTGATTTCTAGTGTAATATTTTAGAATTTGATAATTGGGTAATTAAATAAGTAAATTATTTGATTAATCCGAGAAAAAGTTTTGAAATCGGAAAATTTTGATTTTCCCTTATTCTGATGTGTTGCCGGATTTCCGCCATAAAACCTCTTCAGCTATATCGCATCATCAAAGGATAATATTATTCATGCTAGGGTGTTCATAGGGTCGGGTCGACCCGCGACCCGACCCGACCCGGTCGGGTTTCTGTATTTCAAAATCAGTTTAGACCCGACCTGAAATTTCGGGTCGGGTCACGCGTTTAGTTCAGAAAACTCGGGTCTGACTCGACCCGACCCGAAATTTCTGTATTCAAAGAATTTAATGTTTATCCATAAATTCGTTCTATGAATGTATATACACTCGGACAAAATTTTATATTACGTAACACTCGTCCCGTGATATAACAGTACTATAGTCAACAGTAGTAGAGACCACCGATCGTTACACACGTAAATCCTTGTCTATGTGATTTATCTGTCTACTTACTAAGTTTGCTTTGTTTCTCTACTAACCAAACAAATTCATTGCTGAGAGAGGTTTGTTCGAGGGGTTGATTTCCCAAATCGCCATTAGAAATCAGTCGGCGTTGTCTGTGGGGATACAATACGAAAAAATAGCAAACACACTAAGACGATGACATGAGATGAAAATCATAGAGCTCTGGAAGCCTAAGTGGCAGGGTGGATGGAGAAAATGGAGGAGAACTTACGGATAAAAAGGGAGACAACTCAAACATTTGTAGAGGCCATGATGGAGAGAATTGAAAAGTTAGAAGAAAATAAGACCGAAGAACAAACACAGGAAATGCCTAGTCGAATGAATAAAGAGATCACTAGTGGTAAGAGGCTGGTTGCTATAGAAAGAGAGCAAATTGCTAAGGGGAAAAAACCCCGCAAAGTGAGGTCAGAAGATCAGAAAAGGAAAGATCCAAGGGCAGATACTCGTCCCGACGGAGTCGACAGATGGAAAAGACCAAGACCGAGCCTAGAGGAGTTCAAGCCTACAAACCTGAGGAAATCGGCTCCAGGATCGAGGCCCCCGGTAAGAGTTGCTCAGTGAAGGAAGTTGCGTATACAGCCCTAAACATACCTTTAGCTCAGATAGCTCGGGAGGTACATGATAAGGGGCTGTTGACGAAGCCTGACCCGAGGAGGTAATGGACAAGAGAAGTACTATAGCTTATTGCTCGTATCACAATACTTAGGGATATGGCACCGAGAGCTGTATAGACCTGCAAGAGCAAGTTGAGAACATGGTGAGGAATGACTACCTCAAGGAATGCATTGACTACGATGCAATGAGGGTGAGGCAGTGCCGATAGCAGAGTTCGTTAGGTCGGGTGCCTATTACCTAGAGCAGTTCGATGGAACTCGGCTTAAGAACCCCCGGAATGCATAGTTGCTGCATGGATGTTTTTCAAAAGAACCTCTCTTAGAATGACTCTCAAAGAGTTGTAAGATTTGTATAGGTTTTGTGGCGAAAATCCGGTAACGCAACGGAAACGCGGAAAATCAAAATTTTCCTATTTCAATAATTTTTCTTGTATCAATTAAATAAACTTATTTATTTAATTACCCAATACTTAAAAACTGAAATTTTACACAAGAAACTAAATTTCTTGGTAATTGCCGAATTGGCCCAAAACTTTGCAAATTGATCATTTTAGTCCTTAAATTGTCAAAGAAAATTTTGGATGATTCTAAATCAATTCTAAAATTATTTCCAACATGTCCAACACATCAAAATCAGATTGCAACAAAATCCCCAAAAATTTTGTAATTGCTGAACACACCCTTAATTTTTCAATTTTTATAATTTGGTCAATTTTTGTTCAAAACATGTCAAGATCAACTCCAATCAACTCAAAAATTAATATGAATCATATACAAACCATAATAAACCACATATATGGAAATCCCCAAATTTGGAAATGCTTAAGAACCCTAATTTTATAATTTCTTCAAATTGACAAATTTTACCAAATCAATTAAATTCAACACTTTAATTCAAACTTTACCACACCAAACAAGTCTCACCATCATGAAACAACTCAAGAACAATTCTAGGTCATCAATGAGTGGCTTAACAACTCTATAATGGTAACTTGATTATCAAATAATCAAAAGAGAGTTTATAAAACCATTTTAAGCTCACTTGGAAACCATACATGCTTTCATCTTTCAAACAAGTTCATAACCATTTAAAAAACAAACTATAAGTGTAGAGATAACATCCTAGCAACACATTTTGAAGCTAAGCATGATAGAAATATTTTCTTAGTTGAAAGATTTAAAGAAAAACTTACAAAATCAAAGTATTTCAAGCTTTTCCTCTGTGATCTTCAACTTTTTTTCTCACCTCTTTTGTGTTTATTTTTGTGTAACTTGTTAACCTTCACCTAATGAAAATGAAACAAAACAATATATACTCCCAGAAATTGCCATTGGCCGAAAATTGGAAGCAATATATTAATATATAGATATTTTTGTTTCATTTAAAGTTTGCTTTATCAACTTACAATTTTGATCATTTCACAATTTAATCATTTTCAAGAAGTCAAATAAAGAAACTCAAGGCATCTTCAAAAATATCAAAATTTAATATATTTACATTTTTAATTATTTAATTATTTAACAATTAAATAATTAAATAATTATTTAAATACAAATATTTTAAATATATGTATTATATTTACTTTAAATATCCAAATACATATATATTTATTATATATGTCAAATATCACAATTTCATATTTAATTAATGTGTATTTAATAAAATCTATCATTAAATACAAATACACAACTATTAAGAAATGACCATTAGGTCCCTTCACATGTATTTTTCGTTAAACCTTTAAACGACTTATAAATAATCAGTATTATTCATAAAAATTGCCCTATTGCTCTACGAGTAAATTTCACTAGTGAGACTCTCTAGATTCAGACATATCTGTCATGAAATCTATTTTGGTGTCCATAATTTACCTACCCGTAAATTATGACGACCACAGATAAACTCGTTGAATCATACAGGTCGAGGTCATGACATATGTTTAATTCCTCCGTCACAGGTATCCGGATATATCCCAGAGATATAGATGTAAACGTCAAATCTCTATAGGGACAATCTCGTCGATGTCTTTATTAGCAATCTCTAAAAGAACACTTAGAACTCACTTCTAAAGTGTACCACAAGCCCATGGTTTTTATCTGATTGCTAATCATATATGGACTACCTATGCTCTGTACACAGAACTGACAGATCCTATCTCGACACACACATGACACATTGAGGATTTGTCCATACCCAACGAACATGTGGCGGTCTGATCTGAATAGATCGGTGACGTGACTGCCATCTAAGTGTGGAAGATGTCTCATGTACCCACAGTGGTATCTCAAGTCGAAGAATCATAAATTCTACTCAACCCTAGAAGATTCTTATTGACGTTGGTGTACCATCCATTAAGAATCTTCGGTGAGTCGTTCAGTGTTTATCCGCTATAAACACCTACACGTCTATACGAGTCTCCAAGACTCATGGTTCATTGAGAAACCATTGGAATCATATATTCCAGTATACGACATGTTCCGGTCTCAACGAGTTTACTTTACTAACCAAGTAGTGTAAACCTTGACTAGAAACTGTTTAAGAATGATAACGTCATGATACAACTCAATGTGAGTTGCGACACTTTTGTAACTGCATCATGACTAATCATTCTATGGTCTATTACGTCTTTACCATATAAGAAGATATATAATATTGTAGAAACTGCTTATTTTATTCATAATCAAACGTTTACAATAGTATTTACAAGGAAATACAACGGGGAATTGGCGCTTTGAGCACCAACCCCAACAAGATTGACGGTAGATCCATAGAATATAATGAGTGTTTTCCTATTTTTAAATAAGTTACTCATATCTTTACACACTTTTTGTTTATTTCAATGGGAAAAACTTGCTCAATATTTTTCGAAACTACTCGTGATCGGAATACGACAATGGGTGTAAGACATGTGGGAAAAGTGTGCCCCATGTGGCATGCCAATCTCTAGTGTCATTATCAAACCCTTGGGCTTGAACATTAATCCCCAATGGCTTGCACATTTGGGGAATAGAACATGAAGACATGTGTGGCATTTGGCGCCTCGGGTAGCACGCCCGGTAGGAGGGTTGGCATGGATTTTAGTGCCCTAAAGTAATTATAACATGTATGGATGGAAGACTGTTTGTGAGGTACTATGGTATCCTCGGGTTTGCATAGCACGGGGAAGGCCCACGAGCCTCTGTGGCGTTTGTAGCCTCGGGATTTGCCTAGCAACGAGTAAGGAAAATGCCCATGTGGTGCTGACCATCATATTTTGGACCCGCCGAGCATAGCACGGGGAAGGCTGGGAGGCCTCCGTGGTGTTTGTAAGCATGGGTTTTTGCCTAGCATGGGGACAATCTCCTTATGGTGTTGGTTGCCCTTCCGGTCCGTAGCTCGGTTCGTCGGGACTTTGGACTGTAAGGTTCGAAATTTTTATTTTAGGCAACTTGGGGTAGGACGCTGCCTCAGTAACCTTGAAGTTTTTGGGTCGGTACAGAGTGTGTGATACATCACCCTCGCTACATTTATCATTTTTTTTATTTTATGTAATACTGTATGGGACTCCGTTACCAATATTTGTGGATGGCCAGAGGTAGAAAATATTCCCTAAATCTTTCTGGATTATGGTTATAAATGGTTGGGGCTGCATTCATTTCGTCGAGGCCATGTTATTGAATGGCATAATGAGAGAACATTCACTTGTGGTCAAGTGATTATAATGGCTAGGGGATGCATTCGTTCTGTCAAGACCATGTTATTGAATTGCACAAGAATATAACATTCTCTTATGGCCAAGTTATTATAATGGTCTGGGGCTACATTCGTTCCATCGGATCGATGTTATCTAGAGGCACGAGTGATCATTCCCTTGTGGCCAAATTTTTTATTGGCTCGAGGTCAGGTATGTCCCACCGAAGCCTTGTTATGTTCATGGTATAGAGTCAGAGTTTCTCCCTCATAGTCTTATTTGAGTGGCATAATAAGGGATCATTCCCTTCTGGCCATATTTATATTCGATCGAGGTCGGGTATATCCAACGGAGGCCTTGTTATGTTCATGGCATGGGGTTGGAGTTTCTCCCACATGACCTTGTTTGAACGGCACAAGGAAATATCATTCCTTTGTGGTCAGATTTATTATCGGCTCGGGGTCGGGTATATCCTACTGAGTCCTTGTTATGTTCGTTATCATGAAATCAGTGTTTCTCCTCATGGCCTTATTTGAGTGGCACAAAGATCATTCCCTTATGGCCCGATTTATTATCGGCTCGGGTTAGGTATATCCCACCGAGGGCTTGCTATGTTCATTGGCATGGGACCATAATTTCTCCCTCATGGTCTTGTTTAAATGGTATAAGGAGATATTATTCCCTTACAACCATATTTATTATCGACAGAGGGTCGGGTATGTCCAATCGAGGCCTTGTTATATTCGTTATCATAGGGTCAGAGTTTCTCCCTCATGGCCTTATTTGAGTGGCACAATGATCATTCCTTTATGGCCAGATTTATTATCGGCCCGGGGTCGGTATGTCCCACTGAGGCATTGTTATGTTCATTAGCATGAGGTCAAAGTTTCTCCCTCATTAACTTATTTGAATGGCACAATGGACCATTTCATTGTGACCGAGTTTATTATCGGCTCGAAGTCGGATATGTCCCATCGAGACCTTATTATCCTTGCTGGCATGGGGTCAGAGTTTCTCCCCATGGCCTTATTTGAATGGCACAAAGGACCATTCCTTTATGACAGAGTTTGTTATTGGCTCGGGGTTGGATTCGTTCCGTTGAGGCCCTATTATGTAGGCATGGAGTCGGGGCATCCCCATGGCCTTACTAAAGCGAAGCTGCAGCAATGGGTTTGAGATCCCCTGAGGAAAGCATCCCATATAATTCAGATCGGCTTGGAAAACATTGTAGATGGTCGAGTTGAAAGTAATAGTACTCAAAAGCCCTTTTGGAGAGTTAAGAATTTTCTAAGTGTTAAAAATACATCATAAGATCAATTTGTGGTGCACTGTCTTATTGGTCCATCAATGTGCTTGGGCAATTGATGTTCATACATGGAGTGGCGACCCTTAGGGGGTCGGTTAATGGAATTAAAGTGGTTACATTACCATGTTGTGGTTATGATTGATTTTACAAATTCAGAATTTCACTAAGTGTTAAAGAGGGAAAGGTTCCCTAGATCAGGCCTTTGCTTTTGTGTTTTGATGTTAAAATACAATTGCAATAAATATAGGAGGATGATTATATTATTCATTATGGTAATTACATTAAGAGCTCCCTCAGGATTTCCCATGGGAGGAGGTCAGTATAAAGAAGAAGAATGGTCGGGAATATCTCCGTTCGGTGCGGATTTAGTAGAAGTTGGGGTCCCGGAGCATCTTCAGTAGAATGAGGCATAGAGGACAAAAGAGATGGATCAAGAGCGGGCTCGGTTTCTTCATGGTATACTGTAGAAGTGAGTTCTAAGTGTAATTAAATGATTGCTGATAGAAACGTCGACATGATTATATCTATAGAGATTTGACGTTTATATCTATATCTCTGGAATAATTCAGATACCTGTGTCGGAGGGATTACACGTATGCAATGACCTCGACATGTATGATTCAGCGAGTTTATCTGTGGTCGTCATAATTTACGGGTGGGTAGATTATTGACACGAAATTGGATTTCGTGACGGATATGTCTGAATCTAGAGAGTCTCACTAATGAAATATACTTGTAGAGCACTAGGGCAACATTTATGAATAATATTGATTATTTGTAAATCTTTTAACGGTTTTAAACGAAAAGATACATGCATAGGGGGCCTTTCGGTCATTTTCTAATTAATGTGTATTTGTATTTAATATATGATATTATTAAATACACATTAATTAATTGTCAAATTATGATATTTGACATATATCATTAATAAATGTATTGGATTATTTAAAGTAAATATAATACATATATTTAGATATTTGTATTTAATTATTTAATTGTTAAATAATTAAAGTAATTAAAATATGAAATAGCTAAGTTGATATTATGGTAAGGAAATGATTAAGTGTAAGATGCTGGCTTTTTACATTTGAGATAATTTTTATCAAATTGATTTTTGATTCTTTAAATTGTTAAAAATCAAAATATCTTTTTCCTTTTTTCCTAGTGAATTTCGGCCAACACCCTAAGTATATAAGGTTTCATTTTTAATTTCCTTCACACTTTAGGTTAAGCCTCCAAATATTACAAAAATAAAGTTGAGAGAAAAAAGTGAAGCTTTAAGAAGAAAAGTGAATAAAACTTCAAGATTTGTAAGTTTTTTCTACTTTCATCCAAATAGAAAATGTTTCTATGGTTCTTAGTTACAACATGTGATACTTGGAAGTTTTTTTTACTCTCTTAGTTTTGTAATAAGTATGTTGGAAGCTTATATGAAAGATGTTTGCATGTATGTAATTAAAGAAAGTTTGTAATATGTTAGTAAGCTCTCTTTTGATCATTAGATGATCTTGTTGTCATTGTAGAGTTGTTAGGTCACTCATTGATGACCTAGAATTGTTCTTGAGTTGTTTCAAAGTGGAGAGACTTGTTTGGTGTTGTAGAGATTAGATTAAAGTATTGGATTGTATTAATTTTGGTTAATTTGATTTATTTGAGAAATTAGGTTTTTTAATCTAAATCAAAATTGGGGCTTTTCATATATGTGTTGTATTTTGATGTATATAAGATATACAAATCATTTTGGAATTGATTGGAAATCATCTAAGCTTATTTTGACAAATTAGGACCAAAATGATCAAAGTTTAAAATAATGAGGGCTCACGACAATTTCAAGAAAATTATGGATTTCGGTTATAAGTTGTATTTTAATGTGTATGACTTGTATAAATTATTTTGATAGTGATTAAAAATCATTTAATCTTGTATTTGACAAATTATGACTAAAATGATTAAAATACAAACCTTTGGGGTCTCACGGTAATTTGGGTAAAATTCTAGATTTTAGGTGAAAATCTGTTTTCAATGAGTATTGAGTAATTAGAGTAAATTAGTTTATTTTAATTACCCAAGAAAAATAAAAGAAATCGGAAAAATTTGATTTTTCGCGTGTCGCTGCATTACCCGGTAATACCGCCTAAGAATCCCAACAAAAAAAGAAATCGGAAAATTTTGATTTTTCGCGTTCCGTTGCGTTACCCGATAATATCGCCTAAAAACCCGGAACAAAATGATATCAAAGCGAGCCTGATTCTGAACCCATGATATGATTAAGAGTGGCAACGGGCCGGGCCGAGCCCGGGCTTTGAAAAGCCTGGCCCAAGCCCGACCAAAGCAAATTTAGCCCGGGCTCGGGCCCGGGCCAAATCCGGCCCGAATATTTTCCAAAAAAAAAAATCAAATACAATTTATTTTATATAAATACATCATCAAAATTAAAAACATACAAAAAAATACATTCACACTATATGAAAAGACAATTCACAATTTAAATGCAACAAATAAATAAAAATGCTACAAACATATTAATATATATATATATATATATATATAAATTTTTTGGTTTTGGCCCGGGCTTTGATCAAAGGGCTCGGCCCGGGCTTTTTTTGCCTAGGGCCGAACCGGGTTCGGACTTTTCTACCACTCTTAGATATGATTATGCCTTTAAATTTAATGTTTAATCTAATCTTTGCTTTATGTATGCATTTATTTATCAAATTTTATTAAATAAAGTGAATAACATCTTTTGCGGAAAATCCATATTTTGAATAAGGTTTAATAATTAATATGTATTTGATGCATGTTTCTTGGTTCGTCTTGTCAATACGGCTTATAAATAAATTTTCTACGACTATATCCGAAAGCGTGCCAAAGCTATGAGAATATAGCTGGTAGGAATTTATTTGTACCAGATATATATGTGATATTAGGTAAATTCAAGCAAAAGCGGAATCCTGAATGTGCCAAAGCTGTCAGGATTACGCAAGTATCTTGAATTTATCATTGACAAGTTTAACCTTGGTACGCCTCCTTGTGAATGTGTCAAAGCTGTCACAACGAGAAACGATCAGGACGGGAACCAGAAGTCACTAGTGAGTGATTGACAATGAGTTGTCTACCTAATGAATATACGTAGGCGAGAACATGCCAAAGTTGTGAGCTAAAATATATTCATGGGATCCACTTTTCACTATTGTGTTTAATTTGATTATTAATTATCTTGTATTATATTTGGGGATTACAATTTTATATGAAATAGTGGAGGGGAATTTTTAGATTAAAAATCCATGATCTATTTAATGTTTATGATATTATATGAAACTGTTTTGTCTGCTAACCGTTTTTCACTATCTATGTGATAGATTTGCGATGGTGGCTTCTTCAACCAACCTCTTTGCTCGTTTATTGGATACGAATAAGCTCAAAGGCGCTGGGAACTTTGTTGACTGGGATATGGATTTGAGAATTGTCCTCGAATTCAAGAATATGGGATATGTATTGGAGGGTCTATTACCTCTTGCTATATCTGATGATGCATCACCGGAAGAGATTGAGACTTTCCAGAAATGGAAATATGATAGATTTAATGGTTAAATCATATATTCTCATATCGCTGGCTCCATAACTAAAGAGGTAATATTTTAATATGCCTGATGCATATAGCATGATGACACAACTCCGAGAATCATTCATGAATCAAGAACAGGTCTTGGTTCATTGAGTTGTGATGGAACTATTCCATCCAAAACTCGATGAGGGACAGGCTGTGAGCACACATGTGCTTCATTTGATCGATCTGATCAAGTAATTGGGGCGTAGTGAATTCTCTCTCAATGATACTCTGGGATGGAGTGTCATTCATAGTTCGCTTTTGGCGTCGTATCGCCAGTTCGTAATGTACTTCAACATGAATGAGATTCATTGTTCTTACCATGAGTTGCATAAGTTGCTTCTCACAGTTGAGGAGGATTTAAGGAAGGGAATACCGACTCGCCTTCTGAAACTCACTTCATTTTCCACTTCTTCCCACTCCAAGTCGAAAGGGAAGAAGACGAAGGGAAAGAAAAAAAGGGTTTCAATATTCCTCCGCAGGCTAAGATAGCAAAGCCCAAGAGAGATTCTGAAGACAAGTGCAATCACTGCAGTAAGATTGGGCACTGGAAGAAGAACTGTCTTGACTACCTTGCCCAGATCAGGATGGAAAGAACATCAACATTAGGTACTTTTATTTTTCTTGTTATTGATATCTCTGTAGTTTGTGATGCTGTCATATATAGTTGGATTTTAGATTATGCTTGTCCTGTTCACATTTGTGTAATTTATTGCAGGTGTTGAATGAAAGTAGGCTGCTAAAATCTGGAGAGATTCAGTTGCGATTCGGGAGTGGTGACTCTCTGGATGCGATTGCAGTGAGATTATGCGAGATTCTCTTATACAGTGGGAGATTTTTGTTGCATGACTTCTATGTTATACGGGATGTGTAGCTAATATTATATCACTTTTTATATTAGATACATAAGGATATCATGTAAATATTAAGAAATATTCCTCGTATTTATGTGATAGAAATAATATTCAAATCCTTGTTTGTCCAAATGATCATGTTCATTACATTTTGCATACCTCTCGAGATATCTTGGATACTGGAACTAATAAACGTAAACTATCTGAAATAAATAATATTGAACTTTGGCATATGAGGTTAGGTCATATAGGCATGACCCAGTTGGTTAGGAATGGTTTGATTTAGGATCTCACAATTGGACCTTATCCAACCTGTGAATATTATATTCAGGGTAAAATGACCAAAGCCCTATTTTAGGGTGTGGGACACCGAGCCACTGACTTATTGAAACTCATACATTCTGATGTATGTGGTCTCATGAGTCAAACTGCTCACAGTGGTTTTTCATACTTTGTTACTTTACCGATGATGTGTCACAGTATAGTTATGTTTATCTGATGAAACATAATCGGAAACCTTTGAAAAGTTCAAAGAATTCCGAAATGAAGTAGAAAAATAAACTGGTCAATATATTAAATGTCTTCGATCGGATCGAGGCTGTGAATATATGATTTGAGAGTTCACTGATTATTTAAAGGAGAATGAGATTCTCGCTCAATATACTCCTTCTGGTACTCCACAACATAATGGAGTGTCAGAGAAGATAAATCGGACATGATTGGATATGGTCCGATCAATGAGATAATCAAATAATTCCTCCGGAATTATTTGATAAACATGTGGAGTCGATAGGTATGAGAGATAATCGATATTGGCACTAGAGCAAGTGGGAGAATTTGTTAGGATTGGTGCTCGGAGCGCCAATTTCTATTGTATTTCCCTGTAAATACTTATGTAAACTTTTTATTATGAATAAAATAAGCAGTTTATATAATATAATATCTCTTTATATGTGGTAAAGACGTAATTGACCATAAAATGATTAGTTATAATATAATTACAAAAGCGTCGCAACTGAAATTGAGTTGTATCATAACAATGTCATTTCTTTAACTGTTCCTGGTCAAGGTTTACATTATTTGGTTAGTAAGTAAATTCGTTGAGACCGGTACATGTCGTATATTGGAATCTTGGATTTCAATTGTAGATTCTCAATGAACCATAAGTCTTGGAGACTCGTATAGACATGTAATTTTTTATATCGGATAAACACTAAATGACTCATCGAAGATTCTTAATAGATGGTACACTAACATCAATAAGAATCTTCTCGGGTTGAGTAGCATAGTGATTCTTTAACTTGAGATACCACTGTGGATATATGAGATATCCTCCACACTTTGATGGCAGTCACATCACCGACCTATTTAGGTCAGACCTCCGTTTATTCATTGGGTGTGGACTGATCCTCATGATATCCTGTATGAGTCCAGATATAATCCGTCAGCTTTGTGTACATAGCGTATATATTCAATATGGGATTAAAAATCTGTTAAATCCATGAGCCTGTGATACACTATAGAAGTGAGTTCTAAGTGTTATTAAGTGATTGTTAATAGAAACGTCGACATGATTACATCTATAGAGATTTGACGTTTATATTTATATCTCTGGAATAATCTGGATACCTATGTCAGAGGGATTATACGTATGCAATAACCTCGACTTATATGATTCAGTGAGTTTATCTATGGTCATCATAATTTACGGGTGGGTAGGTTATGGACACGAAATTGGATTTCACGACGGATATGCCTGAATCTAGAGAGTCTCACTAATGAAATATACTCGTAGAGCACTAAGGCAACTTTTATTAATAATATTGATTATTTGTAAATCTTTTAACTGATAAACGGAAAGATACATGAATATGGGGCCTTGTAACATCCCCAATCCAGATATGATACCGGCAGGGAATATTTTGGTTTATCCCTCTAAGCCTCTAACTCTCTGACAACTGATAATCTCATTTCAAATATAAACTCATGCATAGGACCATTGCCCAACGCAACAACATAAATGCATAAGACTTCTCATACTAAGTACTCGGTTTCACTACACATTACAACTCTGACAGTGAACACTTAAAATACATTACATATGCAATCTTTAATATACAACATGTATGATACATTAATTTTCTTGACTCTGACTGGACTGAACTCTGTCTCTGACTTGACCAGGTGGAACGAACACCCTAGTAACTGCCATCAGTATCCATCCTCTTGAGCTCGTCCTATAGGTAACCTACAAAATAAGAAAACTGTGAGTGGGGGGTTAGATCGTTTGAACGATCTAGTGAGTGGACATTTTAAAATAAGAACTAAAATACTCTTTGAAAACCCATGGTTCTAAAACCAACTTTTATCTCAAGGAAATCATCTTTGTGAAACCTCTCTTGTTATCTAAAAATAATTCTCTTTCTGGAAAAACTTTTCTGAAAATTGCTTTTGGTTTATAAATCTCTGAAATTCTCATAAAACGGTTTCTTATGAAAACTCTTTCTTAAAATCATCTTTTCTTTGAGTCTGTCTCTAAAAATTCATATCTGAAAATTGTTTCTGAAAATCTATATCTGAAATCTGAATATTTGGCGCATGGGGGCGTTACGTACCGCCGTCCCCCATACGTAAAATCTGGTCCTTGGGAGCATCCTCCCGTACGTAAATTCTGGTGGTCTTGGGGTGTTACGTATCGCCATCCCCCAAGCCACAAATCTGGAGCCAGGGTGCGGATCTATGCTACTCTCCTGACTCAACATCTGGGATCTATGGGCATCAATCATCCATAGTCCTGAATTGTATGTGCATACGATATCTGTAACTGTCAATTCCATATCCAAGTCAAAATACATACTGAGGTCGGTTTTCCCCCATGCCTCCAAAAAATCATGAAACTCAAGCTTTTGAAATCATTCTTTCTAAAACATCTTTAATTATAAAACATCTGTAATAAAATTTTGGCTGACACCCTATATGCGAAAAAGTAAGTTTGATATCAAACAGTTAAATAAAATCAGTTTAAGAAAATGGTCCACTCACAGATTTGGAATCTGGCTGAAATTACATTACTTCGGTGTATGAGATCTTGGTTCCTACAACAATCTATAATTGCTACACTTGATTAGAATATAGGCTGAGGAATTTCTTAATTTAAACAAATGCTTTCACTACATGGCGTATCATGCATGATGTAATGTATGAACGGGAGCTGATATGAGACCCTTAGGGTGGCCTATAACATGCTAGGGTGAAACTCAAATGAACTAAAATTGGTTCTGGTGAAATTTTGATCACGCGTCGTGACGCTGACCATTGGGCATCACGATGCTCATATATGCAAATGAACTAGGGAGCATCATCTGCTCCCACGTCGTGACGTAAGGGTTGGGCGTTGTGACTCCCACACACTTCACGATGCTAAATGCTAAGAGTCACGACTTCCACCAAACAGGGACGAGACAATGAGTTTCCTCTGATTTTTGAATCACGACGTAAGTTCTTGGGCGTCGTGACGCTCACATTCCAAAACCGAATCAGGGAAAATTTTCCAGTACGCGTCAGGATGTCAGGGGTGCGCGTCGTGACGCCATCTTGTTTTTATAACCCAACATAAATCCCCTAATGCATTTTCAAAACTTACGACCACAATTTAGTAATTCAAACACAAATATACAAATCATCATCCACCCACCCTTCTAACATTTCACCACATCCAATCCTAACCCACATCAACTTAACTCATTATTTAGGGTTTCCTAATTGGGGATTTATCATAAGCATTTACTTCTTAACACAATAGTCATATAAACTACATCAATTATAACCCAACACAACCATTGAACATCAATTATCAAAAGAAATCAGCACTTGAAAACTTATGTCAAGTTCATTCTTACCTTGAGTAAATTTTCTTCTCCATTAGTCTACAAGCCTTCCTTTTTCCTTTCTAGACTTGGTTTGTGTTGGATTTCCTTCCTTATTATTCAAGATTTCTTATCAAATTGTAAGTCTCTCCCTCTATTCTTTCCTTCAAATTTTCGGCCCCATCTTCATTTTTAGAGCTAAATGGCTTTTAATTTTTATTATAATTTTCTTATTCTCTCTAGAGAAATCTAGGGACTTAGGAAGATATTCAACTTATTGGGCCATTTTGAGCTATTAGGCCAAATGAGAAATGTAATGGGCTTACAAGTTGGGCTCATCACCTCAATCTAGAACATTCATGAAATATACCGCAGCAGCTGCGAAACTCTCAATATTTGACATATTTCTGATTCGAATTTGGAAAATTATACAATATAGACGTAGCTTTCCAATGATATAAAGTTCATAAAAATCGGAGATCGTATGAAAATATTACAGTCCAAATACCATGGGTTATCCGGGTTTAATCTTGGAACGAATTCCGTATCGGAATTACGAAGAATTTGCCAAATGTCCAAAAAGTCATTTCAAGAATGTATATGTGTTCGTACATGATTTATTTCATATATCATGTGTCCCATAATATATTAGCCGTCAAGATTATCGGGATATTATAAATTCTCCACCCTTAAATAAGATTCGTCCTCGAATCTCTTCTGACGTTGAACTTTTTTTATCTGTCTTGGTTTGAAGATATCTGGTCTTTATTACTCTTATCTTCCTTTACTTGCTTTCTGTTATTCTGCTCAAGAACTCAATACTATGATTTCTGGGAATCTCTTATCCTGGTATACTCTATTCGATTCTTGTTTTAAAATTTGATTTACGTACAATACCTCTCTTGTCCTACTTGCACATTCTATTCCAATGTTCGTGGCTCTAGTGAATAATTCCTTGAATTGTCGACTGAGAGATAATTCCTCTTTCTCATTCCATGAAACTTCTACTGAGTACATAATACTACCGTCAGGCTATAACTATGTTCCATGCATTAAAGAAACCTTATTTCTAGAATTCTAGTTTATGCTCAACATTCTCCAACCCTATTCTTTGCATAAGCTATTAGTTCTTAAATTGGCACTATATTCATGGCATGCCGTCTCATACACCTCAATTCCGGTCATGTTTGAAACCTGATGAGTGGTAAATCTATCACTATTTCCAACTCATTTAACCTAATATTTTGTATAGTTTCTCGAGTTTTGTGAACGTTTTGATGTATTTTGAGTTATTTTGCAGATAAATAAAGTTTGGAAAGCATTGGAGGCAATTTGGGGCAAAAACGGACAAAAATGCGTCAACATGGATATTTTGGTCTTAAGCGCGTCGCGACGCCAAGCCTTCCACATCGCGACGTCTAACATGCGCCGAACAGTGCTAACGTACGCCGGGACCACAAATCAGAAACTGAGAAATGTTTGACTTTGCTAAAATACGCCGTGACACGTGTCACCATCACAGCCGATCTGCTAACATGCGCCTTGCCACGTGTCATTATCCTACGGTGCCGACAGTCATCATCGCCACGTGTGCCACGTGTCATCCTACGTGTCTCCATGTCATCAGCCACGTCAGCAAGTCAACAAGTCAAAATTGCCATGTGTCGTGCGACATCATCATCAGCCAAACAGGAAGTGACACGTGTCGCAATTCTACGGTGCCGACAGTCTCTTTCCCACGTGTCGCCACGTCGTCGCCACGTCACCGCCACGTCATCGCCACGTCAGCATCAATAATTGAATATCTAATCCTTATCTGACACGTGGCAGATAAGAATCTCAGTGACCAATCAGAAGCCGCCACGTGTCACAATAATTGAAGCCCAACAACCGCGCCACGTGTCACAATAATTGAAGCCCAACCACCGCGCCACGTGTCACCTTGTCAGCTTATCCAGAATCTTCAAACCAGCGAACCAGAGCGTGCCACGTCGACAAGATCTGGCGTAGCGACTCCAGAGCCCTTGGCGTCGCGACGCTGGAAGCTTATCCGCGCCTATAAATTGAGCTCGAGATTTCAGAATTCAGTGCACCATTCTCTCTCATTTCTTTGATGTAAATAGGGAGTTCTTCTCTCTCTAAATTTCATTTTAATTTTTAGTTTTTAGTTTTGTAATAATTTTAATTACTTTTTGTAATAATAGTAATTTACTTTCTTTACTTTTTACAGTTTTTACTATTCACCATGAGGAGGTAACTTCCCCAGCTAGGGTGAAAGGTAATTCTTTTACTATTGCTATTTAGATTAATCTCCCTTAAAAATAATATATTCACTATTTAAAATATTAACTTAATCAGGATACCGCCAGATTGGTCGGTTGGTAATTTAATCTTAATCTGGTTTAAACCTGACTAATCAAGGATACCGCTAGATTGGTCGGTTGGTAATTTAATTTTGGTTCCGCCTTTATGGCTGGTTTATGGACAAATATTACCGCCTTAATGGCTGGTTGGACTTAATTTGACTTAATCAGGATACCGCCAGATTGGTCGGTTGATAATATTATCACGAGTTTATATATTATTTTATGGGAGATATCTAAATTAATAGTAGTAAAAGTAATTCCTTTTACCTTAGCATTTTATTTTATTGTAATTTACTTTTCAGTATTTACTTTACCGCATTTTTACTTTATGTCTTTTATTTTCAAGTTTTTACTAGCCCTAGTTATGTGTTGTAACTAAACTAGTTATCTAGGGTTGTGATGAAATCCAATATCACCGTTTTATAAGGGTTAGATTATAGCTTGGGTAATATAAAGATTTATTTATTGAGTCTTAAACTTAATGTTTTTTCATTAACTGGCCATTAATAAAATTGATCTGGTAAATCTAAAATGAACTAGACATAGGGATTTTAGGTTTCAGCCTTAGACTCAATAGCCCACGATCTTCCTTGAGGATAGATAACCCTTTAATAGATTTCCTTACATGATAGGAATATACATGTCGGGCGGGGGTAGCCATAATTGGAACTTAAACTTAATGAATCCAGATAATTTGGTTGACATAGACATATGGTTCAATTGGGTTAAACTGGGTATTTGTGTCTGACCATCGACAGAGGCTTACACATAATTTAGTGTTCCAGGTTAATAAATCAATATATTACCCAACTTTAAGATAACCACTTCATCTTTAAAATGATATTGGAAGAAATCACAACCCTAGATAGTTTTTAATATTGAATTTTCTTAAAACCTATTTTCGACAAATTTATTTACTTGCATTTAAATTTAGAATCGTCACCATTTCAAATCAATCAATCAACTTGTTAGATATTAGTAATCATTTGACCTCATAAAATTAATAGTTTAGATATTAAGTCCTCGTGGGATCGATATTTTTATACTATTTGAACGATACGTGCGCTTGCGTTATACGTGTGTGTTTACGCCGGTCAAGTTTTTGGCGCCGTTGCCGGGGACTTATTTATCTTTTATTATTAGTTTAGGGGTTAGATACTTTTACTTGTATCTAATTTCTTTTTACTTATTGTTATTGTTTTCTTGTGTTTCAGGTTCTCAAAAACTTCATGAGACGAACTAGAAGCTTTGAACTCCGACCGCTTGACCCAGAAATTGAAAGAACCATCAGACAGTTGAGAAGGGAAAGGCGAGAAGCCCAAGAAGCTTTAGTCAACATGGAACCTGAACCTTTGGAGGTTGCACCACCAATTCCCATTCGAGACAGAACCATTCCGGTGGTTGACAGACTCATTTCATGTATTGTACTTCCTCTCTTACCAGCAAATGCGGGTGACATCAAAACTTGCATTCAGATGATTCAGTAGTCAGTTCAGTTTGGAGGAAATGCAACTGAAGATCCTAATGCTCACATCAGCAACTTCCTGGAAGTTTGCGGTACTTTCAATTACAACCGAGCAGCTAAAGAAGCAAAGAGACTGCGTGTTTTCCCATATTCCTTGAAGGACAGAGCTAAAGCTTGGCTACATTCATTACCAGCAGGTTCTATCACAACATGGAACACTTTAGCCACCAAATTTCTTGCAAAGTACTTTCCACCAGCCAGAACCGGAAAGCTGAGGTGTAGGCACTGCATTTTTACACATAAGTCCCTATGATGAGTCTCATTTTGGAGACACTACCTTTTAAGTCACGAAAGCCGCGGGAAACGGATATCGGAAGGGGAAATTCAGAATAAACAAGCTCACTGTCTTCGTTAGTGCTGCGTTCGCTGCTTTGTTCGAACGGAAAACAGATTGCGGGCGTTCGTGTCGCGTTCGAGGGAGCGTTCGAACGGTGTCGGTAATTCTGGTTTTGCTGCTAGCCTCACATCCAGCCCAATTAGCCCCCCAAAGCCCATAAAACACATCCCAATTTAAATAAATAAATATTAATTAAAACATTAACTAAATAATATAATAATTAAATTAATTAAATGATTAAATAAAACATATACCAAACATAAAATAAACAATTACCAACTTAAACTAAAATCATGCCTAAATTAAAATCAATCCTAACCAATTAAAGCCAATCATATATTTGACTTCCTAATCTAATAAGATACTTACCAATATAAAATATTTGTATCCTAAACCAACACAAATTAAATATTACAACTTCCTAAATTAAAATATTTTGTCCCCCCTCAATCTTGTGTATACCTTTCTCATCTCTCCTAATTTGGAAACAAAATCTCTTCCTTGTGAGACAAGGTGAAACCCTAGACATTCTCTATATAAACAACCCCTAACCAAAGCCATCCTCTCCGGGACACAACCTAATCACGCCCAAGGCATAGAATTCACACCCAAACTCTCTCGAAATCTCTCTAAACTCTCTCTACACACCCAAGACTAAACAAACGAAAACACACTTGACATATACACAAAAAGAGAACAAAAGAGCCCCAACCATCTCCTCCATAGCCGAAAACCACTGTATTACACGCCCCCAAACAGCAGCAAAATCACCTTAACAGCAGCCCAAATCCTTAAAAAACAGTAACATAAAAACTGCATAGATAATCTTAAAAATAATCACATATAATTGCACTAAAAACCCACAAAAACTTGGAATAGTTCATTGAAAACGTTAAAACAGGTGGCCCGTGCAGTGAGCAGCAAGACAGAAGCCGAATAGGAGCAGAACGGAGTTCGAACCGCAAGCAAAACAACAAAACAGTGAGCTAGGACGCTGAACCAGTAAACCAGAAAAGTTGCGGAGCTTTACCCCTTCCGATCTTCGTGAAACGCGAGTCCGAGAGACGGCTTAAAAGGTTAGACCTGAGGGTATCTTTCACACTTATTTTTATTTAATTTCTGGTCATTTACTTTGATTATATATTCTGTGTTTGTGGCATTCGTTGTGTGTATGATGTATGTTGTGGGTATTGGATGAATGAGAGATGTGTCAACTCTCGCGGTATATCGGATGGAAACCCGGACATAAATTTCATAGCCGATTCCGAATGGACGGTAATATGATCTGTACTCGGGCCACAACTCCACGTACCGCTTGAGTAAACGGCACCATCTTTCTTTTGCCTTGTGTTGCTTTGGTTTGTTTATTTAGTTTTCTTTACTTGAATTCAATATGTTGTTTAGTTATGCATGATTCAATCAAGCGCATGGGCTTAGTGAGTTAGTCCAAAGGTCCTGCATTTGGGAGACAAAGAGCCGAAAAGGCCACCTTTGTGACACTACTTCGCCGCGCCGGTTGATGTGTGTTCGGTTGGATGCGAGATACGTTCAATCGGGCATACTTAATTTGATATTATTATCTTTATTTTCGTATGCATAATTCGATCGAGCGCATGGGCTTAGTAAGTGTGATGTGAGATCCCCTATGGGGAAGGGCTAAAAGCCCTTTACCACGATGCTTGGCCGCGCCGATTGATGTGTGTTCGGTTGGATGCAAGATACGTTCAATCGGGCACACTATGTCTGATATTATTTATTTCATGTGTTGTGATGTGACGCGCATGGGCTTAGTATGTTGGTCTAAAGGTCCTCTCTTCGAGAGATCAAGAGCCCCAAAAGGCCACCTTTACGGCAGTACTTCGCCGCGCCCCCTTCATTTTGTTGTCTATATATTGCGTCCCATTTCATGCATCAGGTGTGTTCCCGTTCGAACGCGTTTACGAACGCAACTCGAACGCGCATGCGTTTTTGCCTTATCATGCATCAGGTCTCATTTCCGTTCGAACGCGTTTACGAACGCCATACGAACGTGAGCATTCTGTTTCATTTCCGTTCGAACGCGTTTACGAACGCCATACGAACGTGAGCATTCTGTTTCATTTCCGTTCGAACGCGTTATCAAACGCCATACGAACGCGAGCATTCTGTTTCATTTCCGTTCGAACGCGTTATCAAACGCCATACGAACGCGAGCATTCTGTTTCATTTCCGTTCGAACGCGTTATCAAACGCCATACGAATGCGAGCATTCTGTTTCATTTACGTTCGAACGCGTTTACGAACGCTACACGAACGCGCACACACTGAACTGAGTCCTCTTCATTAGATTTCATGCATAGTTTTCCTAGTAGCTATCTCCACATGTATAAATGCAAATATGTTAATGTATTACAATTCATATGCTTGTGTCATGATAACATTTGAGTATTATTTCTTGCGGTATATCGGATGGAAACCCAGACGTAAATTCCGTAGCCGATTCCGAATGGACGGTAGTGCGGTCTGTACTTGGGCTACAATTCCACGTACCGCTTGGAAAAGTGCCCATATGTGTGCTTGTATGGTTAATATGTGCTTGTATGGTTAATATGTGTGCTTGTGTTTTCCTGAATGTAATATGTAAATGAAGTTATATGTTCGTTGCTATTTTGATATATGTTAAGCATGCAATTTTAAACGTGAGATATATGTGAAATGCGTATATAAGTTTTATCTTGAATATGAGATTTTAGAAGCATGATACTCTTGGAAATAAGCGTTACTTAAGCTTGATTAAATTATTACATAAATCCTTTCATTACAAGTGACATAAGTAAGGGACCATTCCGAACCCAACGATTTGAGGTCTTCCCTTGCGAGGGGTGAGTGCGGCCTAAATCTTTGTCCCGGTTCACACCGGGTGGCGACTCCATGTTATTCAGTACTTCCCAAACTAGGCCGCGAGCCTAGGAACGGCGTCGCCCAGGTCCTGTGTCCCACATGAGGAATGACATCACATCCTTTGTGCAACAAGACTCAGAAACTCTCTACGAAGCTTGGGAAAGGTACAAAGATTTACTCCTGAAATGTCCACACCATGAGATTCCAAAATGGCTTCAAGTCCAAACATTCTATAATGGACTTTTTGGAATAATGAGAACCACAATCGATGCTGCTGCTGGAGGAGCTTTAATGGCAAAATAAGAAGATCAAGCCTGGGAACTAATTGAAGAAATGGGCAACAACAATTCCTTGTGGCCAACAGAAAGGAGCATGATCCAAAGAATTGCAGGAATTTATGAAGTTGGAGCCAATACAGCAGTCAACACCAAGCTGGATCAGATATGCAAATTTATGGAGACTCTCAACACTCAAAGCATCACTGGATCCACAAGTTCACCATATGGAGGAGCACCAGAACCGAACCAACTTGAAGAAACGGTGAATTATGTCAGCAATTTCAACAGACAGGGGAACAATCCATATTCCAACACCTACAACCCAGGGTGGAGGAATCATCCTAATTTATCATGGAGCAACAATTCAGGCCAATAGCAGAACTATCCACCACCTGAATTCCAACAACAGAACAAAGGCTAGGAGCAGGCAAATGAACCAGGAATAACAGAAGTGTTGACCTACTTGAAAAAGATGGAAGCAAAACACGACTCTCAAGCAGCAAGATATGATGCTATGTTTCAAAATCAAGTAGCATTGACTCAAAGCCATTCAGCCTCTATCAAAGCACTAGAGAATCAAATCGGACAACTAGCCAATGCTCAGAATTACAGACCGCCAGGTACCCTTCCTAGCAACACAGAGCCAAATCCAAGGAACATGGGGAATGAGCAATGTCATGCCATCATGTTAAAAAGCGGTACTGAAATCAACAAAGATGTTGGAGCCAAAACAGCTGCTGAGGAAGTTCCAAAAGAAACAAAGCAACAGATTGAGGAAAAAGAAGTAAAGGAAAAAGAACAGATCACTCCACCTCCACCTTTTCCTCAACGTCTTCAGAAGAACAAATTGGACAAGCAGTTTTCTCGGTTCCTGGAGATCTTCAAAAAGCTGCATATCAACATTCCATTTGCAGAAGCATTGGAACAAATGCCCACCTATGCCAAATTCATGAAAGATATTCTTTCACGAAAACGGAGATTGGGAGATTACGAGACAGTAGCATTAACAGAAGAATGCAGTGCCATCATTCAGAGGAAACTTCCCCCGAAGTTGAAAGATCCCGGCAGTTTCATTGTTCCTTGCGTCATAGGAGAACATAACTTTGGTAAGGCTTTGTGTGATTTAGGTGCAAGTGTTAACTTGATGCCTTTCTCTATTTTCAGGAAATTACAGATTGGAGAAACAATACCAACTTCAGTCTCACTACAACTTGCTGATAGAACGCTCATATTTCCAAGAGGCGTAGTTGAGGATGTGCTGGTCAAGGTTGACAAATTCATTTTCCCAGCAGATTTTATTGTCCTTGATATGGAAGAAGACGCGGACGTGCCAATCATCCTAGGGAGACCGTTCTTGGCTACAGGTCGAACCATTATTGATGTACAAAAAGGAGAATTAACCATGAGGGTACAGGACCAAGAAGTAACATTTAATGTTTTCAAGGCCATGAATTTCCCAGATGATGAAAAGAATGAGGAATGTTTCAAACTTGATGTGATACACAGTACCATTCAGAACTCTGATGAAAGACAGAGTTCTACTGACAAACTTAAAACATGTCAATTACATGTGGAGCCTAAAGATAAAGCATCTTTTGCACTGAAGGAGCCAATTCTTGCACTACAAGCAACAGAAGAGAAAAAGTTCCACCAGCTCAATGAATTGGAGGAATTTCACAATCAGCCTTTTGAGGATGCCAAATTGTACAAAGAAAATGGCAAGAAAAGACATGATGAAAGGTTAGTGCGCATACAACTGGAACCAGGGCAGAAGGTACTGTTAAACAAATCAAGGGTGAAATTCTTCCCATGGAAGCCAAAATCACGGTGGTAAGGTCCATTTGTGATCACCAAAAATTTACCAAATAGAGCCGTTGAGATACATGATCCTGACGCTAACAAAACTTTCAAGGTTTAAAAACAAGCGTGTCAAGCACTACTGGGGAGAGTCATTTGAGCGACAAAAAGAAAGTGTCACACTTTCAGATCCAGCATAAACGTTCGAGCAGTCACGTCTAGCTGACGACTTTAAACTTAGCGCTCGCAGGGAGGCAACCCATGCAATTTTTGTATATATTGTAATTTGGTGTGATTTATTGGTGGTGTGTTTAGTTTTTGCAGATTAAGTCATTTCAAGATGGAAGAAGCTCTCGCAAATCTTCACAAGCAATTTCCTTCTCTCCCTCAAAAATCTCTAATGAAAGTTTACAAAGCTCGCTTGGAACGAATGAGACTACTAACGATCCATGGTGTGCCCAATGACATTCATTGGGTAATTGAAGCACGAGTCCGATTGGCAGGTGAGTCTTCTGACTCTTTTATTTCACATCTGCCTAGTTTTGGAAGAAGCACCTATGCAAAGAAACGAAGAGCTAAGCAAATGGGTGTTTGTTACAAATGTGCTCGATGGAATTGCAATACTCGTTGTCATTCTTTAGGAATGGTGTCTGATAATCGCGAAGACAAAATTAAATTCATTAGGGATGGCTTGAGTAAGGAGTCTTTAGATGATATATCTTTGACTGTTGAGACGCATCCCAGTGGATATGTTCACATAGCCTTTCGCAGATTACATACACAATTTCAAAAAGAAAGACAACAGTTAAGTCTCGGGAATCTGACTCAAAAAGACCATGTTTGCCAATTTATAAGAAAATTGGATGGGAAGTTTGTCCCTGACTCATAGACGTCAATCAAGCCGTTATTTTTTTTTTGTAAATATTATATCTCTTGGTTTTTTTTCCTAATAATTGTGATTTGTTTTGTTTTTTTCTTTTATTTTCTCCGACAGGATCCAGATCTTGTTGACTATCACGATCTATTTTACTATTTTGCTACTAATCGTCCTTTGGAAGATACTTGTGCTATTTTTACTCACCCTTTCAGGTATTATAAATTCAACTCATCATTGCACTTTTGAAGACATACAGAGTAAAAAATGGAAGCCACATCAAGAAGACGAGTTGAAAACATTTGTGTGTTTTGCGGTAGCACTGTTGGTACTAAACCACAATACATAGAAGCAGCACAGGAATTGGGTCGAGTCTTAGCTGCAAGGAATATGCACTTAATATATGGCGGAGGCAATCTCGGACTTATGGGGATTGTTTCAAAGGCCGCACAGGAAGGAGGCAGTCACGTTTTGGGAATCATCCCAAAACCATTGGCAGAGGCAAATCTTATTGAACCATCAAACGGAGAGGAACTAATCGTACCAGGTATGTCTGAACGTCTAGTGGAAATGATTAACCGTGCTGATGCTTTTATTGCTTTGCCAGGTGGCTTGGGTACATTAGAGGAAATTTTTATTGTGTTATCTTGGGCGAACCTGAACATACACCAGAAACCAATTGGGCTGTACAACGTTGATGGGTTTTATGATTTTCTTTGTGTGTTTCTTGATGATGCTCGGAGAAATGGGTTCGTGTCAAAACCTTTAAAAGAACTCATCTTCACTGCCAGAACTGCTCCAGATCTAATTGACCAACTCATAGCCTATGAACCAAAGTTGACCCTATCATTTCAAAGATAAATTGGTCCGAGGACGATCGTGGTAAGAGACGTAGGATTAATTGGATCTAAACCTTTAATTTCCTGTAGATTTTCAGCTAACCAGGTACGACCTTCTAAACTCTTCTTCTACTTTTAAGACATTGGGGACATGTCTCAGTTAGGTTTGGGGGAGGGAATTAGTTGATTAGTACCTTGTTTTTAGTTTGTGTTGTTTTTATTTTTAGTCCAAAATTTTTGGAAAAATACAAAAAAAATTGGAAAATTTTCAAAAATTACAAAAATATTTTGTGTTTTTGTGTTTTATTTTGACTAAAAAGGTGAAATTGGTAAGAGATAGCTGAGTAAGGAGTTTCCACTCCTGAGACGTATCTCAAGCCTATTTTCGAAACAAGTTAATTTTTGTTTATTTCCTTTTGAATTATTTAATTTGTGAATTCTCCTTAAAACGGACTAAAATGGATCTTCATATGTTCAGTTAGTAAATATTATCAACATATATAGTAACATACAGACATGAGCTAAAATTGAAAAGTTTGTAATATTCAGTGCTCTAGTTTAATTAGAGGAAGCATCTCAAAAAGCAATGGAGTAAAAAAAAAAAAAAAAAACGTCTGAGATCCGAGTTATTAAGTCTGTAAGGGTGTTTTAACACCTAGTGCCCTAAAGCCAACTGGTTTGGGAGTCACTGACCCAAAGCTCGTTACATGGATCGAAGATGCTGCAAAAATATATATATTTGAAGTCTGAGTAATTAAGTTCGTAGGGGTGTCTTAACACCTGGTGCCCTAAAACCAACTGGTTTGGGAGTCACCGACCCAACACTCGCTACATAGACGGAAGATATTGTATATAAATAAAAAATAGAGAAAAATCAAAGAAAAAATCAGAAAAATGAGAAAAAATTATTCCATTGCTCCAAAAAGGTGTGAAATCTGATAGAACTTTAGGACAAAAATATTACTCTCTTATCAACTGCACTTATGACTGTTGTGGGCAAAAATGAGTTGATTAATATTTTGTTGGCTGTGTATATGGAGAATGGTAAATATAATCGGAGAATTTACTTATTCAGTAATTTAGAATAAAACAAAACAACTAGTAACTTGGAGTAGAAGTTTCACCTGATTAGTCACTAACATCTTTATTCTCTTTTCGCTTGTCTTTTTGCTTTTGTGTGCATTAGTTTTATTACCTTTTTACTTTTATAAAATGTTTGTGGGTATCATTGCTGTAAACCCTCACGAGACTACAACTCGTCCACTAGGGACACCTAGGGGTTTAAAGGCTTGTTGCATATGCTAAATGCAACCGTGATCCCTACGAAAGTGGCTTAGTTAATTTATTTATGTTATTTTACTCTATGTTTTGCTCGAGGACTAGCAAAATGTTAGGTTTGGGGGTGTGATGAGTGGTAAATCTATCACTATTTCCAACTCATTTAACCTAATATTTTGTATAGTTTCTCGAGTTTTGTGAATGTTTTGATGTATTTTGTGTTATTTTGCAGATAAATAAAGTTTAGAAAGCATTGGAGGCAATTTGGGGCAAAAACGGACAAAAATGCGTCAACAGGGATATTTTGGTCTTAAGCGCGTCGCGACGCCAAGCCTCCGCGTCGCGACGTCTAACATGCGCCGAACAGTGCTAACGTACGCCGGGACCACAAATCAGAAACTGAGAAATGTTTGACTTTGCTAAAATACGCCGTGACACGTGTCACCATCACAGCCGATCTGCTAACATGCGCCTTGCCACGTGTCATTATCTACGGTGCCGACAGTCATCATCGCCACGTGTGCCACATGTCATCCTACGTGTCTCCATGTCATCAGCCACGTCAGCAAGTCAACAAGTCAAAATTGCCATGTGTCGTGTGCGACATCATCATCAACCAAACAGGAAGTGACACGTGTCGCAATTCTACGGTGCCGACAGTCTCTTTCCCACGTGTCGCCACGTCGTCGCCACGTCATCGCCACGTCAGCATCAATAATTGAATATCTAATCCTTATCTGACACGTGGCGGATAAGAATCTCAGTGACCAATCAGAAGCCGCCACGTGTCACAATAATTGAAGCCCAACCACCGCGCCACGTGTCACCTTATCAGCTTATCCAGAATCTTCAAACCAGCAAACCAGAGCGTGCCACGTCGACAAGATCTGGCGTAGCGACTTCAGAGCCCTTGGCGTCGCGACGCTGGAAGCTTATCCGCGCCTATAAATTGAGCTCGAGATTTCAGAATTCAGTGCACCATTCTCTCCCATTTCTTTGATGTAAATAGGGAGTTCTTCTCTCTCTAAATTTCGTTTTAATTTTTAGTTTTTAGTTTTGTAATAATTTTAATTACTTTTTGTAATAATAGTAATTTACTTTCTTTACTTTTTACAGTTTTTACTATTCACCATGAGGAGGTAACTTCCCCAGCTAGGGTGAAAGGTAATTCTTTTACTATTGCTATTTAGATTAATCTCCCTTAAAAATAATATATTCACTATTTAAAATATTGACTTAATCAGGATACCGCCAGATTGGTCGGTTGGTAATTTAATCTTAATCTGGTTTAAACCTGACTAATCAAGGATACCGCCAGATTGGTCGGTTGGTAATTTAATTTTGGTTCCGCCTTTATGGCTGGTTTATGGACAATATTACCGCCTTAATGGCTGGTTGGACTTAATTTGACTTAATCAGGATACCGCCAGATTGGTCGGTTGGTAATATTATCACGAGTTTATATATTATTTTATGGGAGATATCTAAATTAATAGTAGTAAAAGTAATTCCTTTTACCTTAGCATTTTATTTATTGTAATTTACCTTTCAGTATTTACTTTACCGCATTTTTACTTTATGTCTTTTATTTTCAAGTTTTTACTAGCCCTAGTTATGTGTTGTAACTAAACTAGTTATCTGGGGTTGTGATGAAATCCAATATCACTGTTTTATAAGGGTTAGATTATAGCTTGGGTAATATAAAGATTTATTTATTGGTCTTAAACTTAATGCTTTTTCATTAACTGGCCATTAATAAAATTGATCTGGTAAATCTAAAATGAACTAGACATAGGATTTTAGGTTTCAGCCTTAGACTCAATAGCCAACGATCTTCCTTGAGGATAGATAACCCTTTAATAGATTTCCTTACAGGATAGGAATATACATGTCGGGGGGGGTAGCCATAATTGGAACTTAAACTTAATGAATCCAGATAATTTGGTTGACATAGACATATGGTTCAATTGGGTTAAACTGGGTATTTGTGTCTGACCATCGACAGAGGCTTACACATAATTTAGTGTTCCAGGTTAATAAATCAATATATTACCCAACTTTAAGATAACCACTTCATCTTTAAAATGATATTGGAAGAAATCACAACCCTAGATAGTTTTTAATATTGAATTTTTTAAAACCTATTTTCGACAAATTTATTTACTTGCATTTAAATTTAGAATCGTCACCATTTCAAATCAATCAATCAACTTGTTAGATATTAGTAATCATTTGACCTAATAAAATTAATAGTTTAGATATTAAGTCCTCGTGGGATCGATATTTTTATACTACTTGAACGATACGTGCGCTTGCGTTATACGTGTGTGTTTACGCCGGTCAAAACCTCTTATATCTCTTGCCATTACAACTTAATTCTTAAATATCACTTGGAACTTATGTTATCTTTCATAGTTATTGCATCATTGTTGTACTTTCTTCTTAGCTGGTATTTCTGAATCTCTAGAAGTACTAGTATTTTCTATGTTTAGGCTTTTTCTTATTCTACTCCCATTTTAAATGTAAATATATAAAAGAAATAACTTTATTAAGTAATTCTTTGATGCCTCATACTTGATCTAATTCTAGCTTTCATTCTCATAATTTAGCTATTTAACTCTTTATTTTCTCTTCATTAAGCCGCAACTGCTTATCAGCTCTGTTCTTCAAGTTCTCCTATCTCTGCCTATCTGTGGGGGCTTAGGACCTCATAGCTCAGGGTCAACTTCTTCATGCACTTCTAGCTTACTATTAACGTCGACACTGGCATCTTGGTTTTATCTTCAAATTCGTTGTTATTATGAATCTGGTTAACTATCATTTTCACCGGCTAGTTCTCTTTTCTTGATTTCACTTAAGAATATCATTCCCCCAATTATTCCCATAATCTTATTATATCGGATGTTGTCATCATCTCAACAATATCCATATACCTAGTTTCTCTATCTGTCTTAATATTATATCTCAATAAACCTGTTCCAGGACGTACTTGTCTTGTCTTTTAGCCAAATATTTTGCATAAGAACTTATTATTTATATTTGCTACCTACCTTCCATTTCCTATCTAATGGATTTCCAGTTCTATTTTTACGCTGAGAAAGCTTGTTGTTCCGTAGTATTACTGAATTTAACCATCGAAAGTCTATCTTGGCACTATGCACCTCTGTCATTGTTTATCTAATATATTTTTCTATTGTCATCTTATCTCGACCGTTCCACTTCCAAACATTTTACTTGTTGTCTTTTTGTCTTCTTTCCTGTTCTATTCTATACCTGGAACTTTTGTGGTCTATGTCTCTGTCTCCTTATCCGAAGAATATTATCTTTACATGTCCCTAGTCATGTCTAACACTTGTTCTTTGTATACTGTTATTGCTTGACTAATACTTTCGCTCTTAATCGTATCATCTAGATCATTTCTCTTCTAAAACTTTTACTTAGCGCTATTTTCTCATTCTACTCAGCTTTTGTACTATATCTGAAGATTTTATGTTTTGGTCTACTATCACTGCGTATTCCCTTGTTTCTGGGAGTTCCTTGAGGTAACATCGAAGTCCTTCTTTGTTGTTGTTATCTAACGAGGGTTGGGAGGGTGGGGCTGATTCTGAAGTCTTTCCGGTTGTGATGATCTCATTGGTTATCTGTGTTGTAGTTGTATGTACTACTCATCTATAAGCCTGAGGTTCTCGTGTTTACATATCTAGTATTAGCTCCCAGACCAAGGTATTTTTTCTAGGTACTATCTAAATTTCCTTCTTCAACTTCACTCCTGATTCATTTTTCGACTATTGATCTTACTACCTCTTACTGAGAAACTCCTATCATACTACCTCTGTTATTCTTCATATTGCATCTCAGTTTCTTATCCCTCTTAAGTGATTACTCCCCTGCAAGCTCTACATCATCTTTGACAGGTTAGGGTATTACCACTAATACTTTTGGTCCGGGTTGCTATTCTCATACTTGTCCTTTTATTCTAGTATAATGGGGGCTCTTTAAAAATCTTATCTCTAACTCTTGGGGTCGCTCTCTGCTTTTCTTACTCTTGTTCCTTGCCTTTACTTTCTCGAAGGTTGTCCATTCTAAGATAAGGCTGTTTATTTCTTTTAGATCTAGCTAGACATATCGTGAATTCAATTCACTTTATCTCGTATAAAATATTACCATCTCATGATTCTTATCTAGGTTCCATTGAACTCTTTGGTTCGGCTATTTAGCCGTCTCGTGATCTGTCTATTCTGTTAGATACTCTTCTTTACCTGTTCTTATATTTATTGTGCTCTAAATTGGGGGGTAAATATATGCTCTCCATAGAAATTAGGGAATACACATCATTGTGAATTATCTATGCTCATTGATGGTCAGATTATGTATTTATACAATTACTAGAGTATGACTACTGGGAAGACGATTCATCATTCGTTGTGAGGTGACCTAGGTCGACTACTCCATGTTTCAAGGTTCCACAACTTATATCAACTATGTTGAGGTTTCCATTTACGTTATTACCTTCGCGCTACATTATTTATGTGTCTGAACTTTCTTGTCACACCTTTCATTTTTCTTATTATTTCCATATTATATCTCTTGGCTTTAGGTTGTACTGCCAAGTCTAATGGTAATTCCTTCTTAAGGGCTTCTTCTAAACTTATGTTTCTACCCTTGCTATAGGGTACATCTATGCCATTTAATCTTATTGTTTATACTGGTACTCTTGTTATTCATGTATGTCTCCAACCTCACGGGTCTATCTGTTTAAGCTCAGATAGATTCCTATTAGCACCGGTCTGATTTATGGGTTTTTTTCTAGTACTGCAAACTTGCCATCTTAACTTGTGTAAGGTTCTTTCTCTTATATCCTTGGAAACCTCTTTGGTTCCTTTCTGGGTGAACCACCTCTTGAAGTCTGATGTCTCTGTCTCAAAATACAATATTACGAGTATTGGGTTTTCTTTATGGTTACCTTTATCTAAGTTGGTGAAGGATGGGGCAGAAATCTACATCTCAATGGATGTCGGCGTCCTTGTTCTGGTACTTTGTATCCTGGTAGAGTCTATTACTTATATAAGGTAAGTATGAGATAGACTCCGTCAGGACCTTTTCTTTGATTGGTATCGCTGAGAAATGAGAATCTAGGTAGATCGGGACATTATCTATCGGATTCTTAGGTTAAGGCAATTATTCATTTCTGTTTACGACATTAACTTATTTGTCTGCGGGCCTGGGTTTAGGGATCTAAAATTTCTACACACTTATTAGCATCTCTTGTCTATTGGAACTCCCACGTCTAATCTTGATTCCTTGCCTCTTTTATCTTTCTGACTATCCTTCGTTACTCGGGAAATTTGCTACCTATATGAAGTACTTAAGGCTATTGGGTCAATTTGAAGGAATTTTCTGATGAGGAAAAAAGTCTTTGTAGGAAGGAAGGAATCTTACACAGGTTTATTTAGCATCTTTTATTCTTGCTCAAGCTCACTCTGTTCTTTTTACTATTGTAGGTTCTGATACTTCCTTATTTATCTGTTTATGTATCTTTATCTCTCATTGGCTCCGGTTGCTTGAACATCTATGAATCAGACATAAATACGATCCGAATTGGCACTCCGAGTACCAATCCTAACAATAAAAGACTCCCCCGGACCCACAACAGGTCAGGTCGACTAGATGTGATTCTGAACCTTCATCTAGTCCAATCGAATGGAATATTCCCCATAGTTCATGACAGTCTCCCAAATCATCATCATATCTGGTCGGCTGAGGATCATCCTAGGTATTTATTTGTTCAATTAACATAATATGACCTTTGACAGGTCCAAGCAACATCAAAGTCCATGTCTAGTCGACTAAGGATCATCCTTGATATTTACTTGGCTCCATCAACATGATATGACCTTTGACGGGTCCAAACGACATTAATACTCAGGTACGCCTACATCGACCCCAGACAATTTGCTCATTCGAAATACTCTCCAAGCCAATGACTCATTGACTTAGAAAGTATAGGACAAACTGTACGGGCCAAATTTGGGCCAATGATATAATTATCTTTTCGCCCAGGCCTAATAACAGACAGAGTCCAGATTCCTTCAAATAGTACCCTGATCAGATTTGGGCCAAGGGCCCAAATATCTTATTAGGATCAATTAAAGCCTACAAGATAACCTGCCCTTCATTAATCGAAAAACATCACCTCATACTCTCCGTACATTCAGCTGACTCATCCTATCACAGAAATATGAATGCTAAAACGCATTATTGGGCCCACCCCCATAAATACAGCTCATGTGCCTACTGGAAAAGTGAATCCTTTAAAACTATAAAATGATATATAATTCATCATCTGGAGGGGCAAGCTTAAGCATTCTAATCTTAAGCTCTCAAAACCTTTCTCTCTATTATCATCAGGCTACCGCCCTCACGGAAGCCCACGGAGGTCAAGGTATCTTCAGACCTTACTCTTCCATCATTTTTTGCTCGTCTTCATTATTGACTTTAGCGTCGGAGCGCCTACAACTGATGAGTGGTATTTATATCATTATTTCCCACTCATCTAACCTAATATTTTGTATAGTTTCTCGGGTTTTGTGAACGTTTTGATGTGTTTTATGTTATTTTGCAGATAAATAAAGTTGGGAAAGCATTGGAAGCAATTTGGGGCCAAAATAGAGAAAAATGACAAAAAGGGCAATTCGGTAATTTGGCCGCGTCACGACGCCAGGACCCTACGCGTCGCGACGCCTAAAGTGCGTCGGACATGCTAACGTGCGTCGAGGGACACGTGTTAGAATCTGAGAAATTGGACTTGCTAACGTGCGCCGACCTTGCTAACGTGCGTCGTGCCACGTGTCATCATCACAGAAGATCTGCTAAAATGCACCGACTGCCACGTGTCGAAATCTCATTGGACCAAAGCAAGCGCGTGCCACGTGTCAATCTCTCATTGGACCGAATATTGGACAAATAATGTGTTGCCACGTGTCGACCTCTCATTTGACCAATCCTAAACGCGTGCCACGTGTCAGATGTTCATTGGACCGAAAGCTCAGCCAATCACCGTGTGCCACGTGTCGTCTTCTCATTGCACCACCTTTACCGCGTGCCACGTGTCGAAATCCTATTGGGCTGATGAAATACGCGTCAATAGTCAACAAGTCAAGCCGCGTGGACCAAGTCAACAGAGCCAGCTTCGCGACGCAAGAAGGAAGTTGGCGTCGCGACTCCAGATGCCGAATTTGCCTATAAATTGAGGTCTTCACCACTTCATTTGGTGTGCTTTCCTTGGGAGCTTTTCCCTGTTTTTAGAGGATTGCATCTAGTTTTGTATATATAAATAATATTTTTAATTATGTATTTTAATTTTCAGTAATAGTAATAGTAGTTCTTCTTCTTCTCTTTTCTTTTATGTTTAGTAGTTAATTTTCCACTGGGGAAGGGTGAAGCTTTTATTATTTTAATTTAGATTAATATCTCTTAATTATAATATAGAAATTATAATTCAAATTAAAAAGATTACCGCCTTAATGGCTGGTTTTATTTATTTGACATAAAGTGGCACCGCCTATATGGCCGGTCTTTAGGTGACAGATAATTACCGCCTATATGGCTGGTTTAGGGACAAATAATAATACCGCCTTTATGGATGGTTGGACTTAATTAAAATCTAATTTAATGAGGATACCGCCTTTATGGCTGGTCGGTAATATCACGATTAATTTTTATATTATAATAAGGGAGATGTCTAAATTATAAATAGTAAAAGTGGATCCCCAACCCCAGTATTTTATTTTTATTCTAGGGAAGTGATGAAACACAATATCCACACTTAATAATTGATTTTCTTTTATGGGTAATTCTTTAGTTTGTTTATTGAGTTTTAAGCTTAATGTTTTTTGTTGTCTGATCACCAATAAGATTGATATGGTACACTTAAAATGAACTAGACATAGGGATTTTAGGTTTCAGCCTTAGATTCAATAGCTCACGATCTTCCTTGAGGATAGATAACCCTTTAATAGATTTCCTTACATGATAGGAATATACCTGTCGGGCGGGGGTAGCCATAATTGGAACTTAATCTTAATGAATCCAGGTAATTTGGTTGACATAGACATATGGTTCAATTGGGTTATACTGGGTATTTGCGTCTGACCATCGACAGAGGCTTTTGCATATTTTCGTGTTCCAGGTTAGCAATCCGATTTATTACACATAAATAAGAGAGTCAATTCATCTTTATAATATTATTGTGTGGAGTCACGACCCTAGATCATTGAGTCTTTTCTATTATTTTCTTTAGTATTTTCTTTTGAGTCTGTTTTTATTTTATTTTGCAAAACCACATTCAACCAACCAAAAGCAATCAATTCCCTTCTCCCTATAATTAGACACCTGTAAATAAATAGTATCAATAATTAATAACAACAGTAGGAATTAAGTCTTCGTGGGATCGATATTTTTATACTACTTGAACGATACGTGCGCTTGCGTTATACGTGTGTGTTTACGCCGGTCAAGTTTTTGGCGCCGTTGCCGGGGACTTATTTTTCTTGAGTTGTTAATTTTGAAGCTATCTAATTTACTTGTATCTAATTTTCTTTATTTTTATCTGTAATTTTTATTTCTTTCTTTTGTTTTCAGATGATTGAAAAATGGAACATTATTGGGAGATTGAGAGATCACGAGCTTTACTAGAAGATACTCCCCAATCTGGGAGCAACAGTCTGGTTTTCTGAGGCCTGTTGTCCAGCCCAACAATTATCACTGGATGCCAGAACCAAGCAATGCTACATTTGCTCATCAAAACGAAATGGGGAGATGTGACATATGTAATGGTAACCACCCGAGAGATCATTGAGAGTACAACTACAATCCAGGGTGGCAGAGCTATCAAAATCCTTCATGGTACGAAGAACCATCACATTTTTCATCTTATCCACCATCTACCTTCGATTTCCATCAACAATCAGAACCATCAGAGGAAGATCATATGGGTTACATGCTTAAAGATTGGTTCAAGAAACAAGACGAAAAGTTGGATACAATGCTTGAAACATGCCAGAATCAATTTGAAAGTATTCAGAGACAATCAGAATTCATTCATAGATTGACAGATCAAACGAGACAATTAACAGAAAACCAGAACTACATACCTCAAGGGCCAGTTTCAGATGACACTGATGAAGCCTTCAAGTACCAATCATTTCACAATAACACTTCAATAGAGGAGGAGGCTGAGCAATATCAACAACCAGAGGTATCAGTTCAGGAGCCCGAACCGGCAAAGTCTTGATTTGATTTTTATTATTCTGATTCTGACGAGGATGAAGCTGATCTATTTGTACCAACTGCACCAACAACGGAGGATCAAACTTTCAATCCTCAAAATGAAGATCTTGGAGCATGCTTTGCAACAATGTTTGATGAAGATCTTCATGAACCATCCATTCTAGTCATATCAGAGGATGAAGACCTAAAATCTGACATTTCTTTTCATCCTCAGGTTGATAATTTTGAAGCATGCATTTCACAGATGACAGATGAATAGCTGAATACGGAAATTTTAAAATACATCTGTGAAGAAAAGGTGGAGCAAGAAGCAGAGCAAATGGAGGAGCAAATGTTTGACCTTATTGAAGATCCAGTGAATTCAGACGAAACATCACTGTTTTGGGGAGTACAATTTAGAGATATCACCCAGAAGCTTGACAGAATGGAACTTCCATTCCAAGTCAAGCACCATACGAGACCTCCTGATTTTATTCCTTTCTTTTCAGGAACCACTGGAGCAACAAAGATCAAAAAGGTGGCACAAGCACGACATAAGACAAAATTCTTTTTGCCCCTTTACCGTTGGAATAGACCCTTCAAAAGCAACGCTCACGAGATTGTCTTTAATCGGACATCCAAAACGACGCTGAAACCTCCTTAACAGATGGATTTCAGTCACGTCTGGCTGAAGAAGAAAAATTTAGCGCTAGTAGGGAGGTAACCCATGCAATTTGTTGTAATTTTTGTTTTCATATTTTGTGTATACATGTTGTAGAGTTTTTAATTTTGTGTGTTATTTTTGTAGGGAAAAGCACAAACGGAGCATTTTAAGACAGAAGGAATGGTGATTGGCAATCACAAAGAAGAGAGACAATTCATTAGTGATGGCTGAGTAAAGAATGAATTCTTGAGACGCATCCTTATGAATTTATACTAAGTGTACGGGCCAAATTTGGGCCCAATGGCATAACTGTCATTCCACATTTGGGTCAATCACGAAACCAAAGCCCCGAAGCCAACCATTAGATCTAGTTTGAGAAATCAGCTTTGGACCGAGAGGCCATACCTGCCCAGAGCCCACCATCACAAATTTAACAGTTCATGAAGGTCAACAGATTCATGAGTAATTAGATTGGGAAAACGCCTTCAGTAATGAATTCCATTAAATCGGCAGTTACAGTCATAAACCCTGTCATTAACACATCCAACGGGTAGAAGAGATTTAAATGACCCCTCGTAAGGAGGGCCTATAAAAGAGAAGAGCCAAGGCATAAAGTAGGGGAGGGAGGACACGACACTACTCCTTGTCATCAGAGAAATCATAATACACTGCCCTCACGATAAACAAAAGATGATTGAGGTAACGTCAAGCCTTATTCTCCGTACAACTGACTTATTCACATTACTAACTTGAGCGTCAGAGTGCCCCCGGAACCCACCACACCGGTGGGCAGTATACTCTCGCTCACTCTACCATTGTCTTGTAGGATCGTTAGTGCCCCCAACCTACAAATTCTGATTGTGGACCTCGGGCGAAAACCAGCTTCCACAATTTGGCGCCCACCGTGGGGCCCTGGCGATTCAAAGCATGCAAAGATCTTTCCATCTACGATCCTATCAATCGACATATCTGGACCATCATTTGAACCATTTTACACGCTCCTTCCGATCGACATAAGAATAAACTCTTAATCCCCAGCATACCCAATCAACCAAGAAGTATTCTCCATAATTGTCATCATTTCCAGACTACGTGAAAGAAGTGTTACCTTCTTCAGACGATGTTAAGAAGATTCCCATCTCCTTCAGAAGACATAAATGGATTGTCATCAAATTCAGACTATATTCGACTAGAGTCTCGTGGACCAACATCAGGAGCAAGACGCATCCTTTCAATGGAACCATTCTCCTTACCATTCACCTCATATGATGGAGTAATGTACTTGGCATAAGGATTGTCTCGGTCGACAGTACCCGGGTGAAGACTGGGCGTGGACATCCCTATCAACCTTACCAGGTATGGCTTACACTTTTTAAGAATGTCTCAGTTGACATCACTAAGGTATGGGGCCTATAGTAGGTGTTATAATATGATACTTGTTATGGGTGTCCCAGTCGACACTATAATTTAAAACTAGGTAATTGTAATGAATGGCACAATCGACATTTTCAATGTATGACATAAGACTTGATAGAAATATCCCAATCAACAATACTACACACAGCTTGTCACAATCGACATTAAATGATAGTTTAGTATTTGGCAAAGATTTCACTCGACACTCCACGTATGAGACCTGACACTTGTTTAAAATCCCATTCGACATGAGATAGAATAAGACTTAGCTTGACTGGGGTACCATTAGACAAACAACTTCACGCATATGATTTACCATAATACGTGGGATGGTTGTTATCTCCCCCAGAGGACATAAAAGGTTAGTCATCTTTTGCATACTACGTTGATTTAACATTGCCAAGTCTATACTACATAGGGAATCTTTTATCATGCCTAGAATGAAAAATCATTGGAACCTACGACAGGTTCAATCGACCAACCTTCATCTAGTAGGTAGGGTGAAAATTATTTTGGAACTCCATGAGGTCCATTCGACATTAGACTCTCAATTACTTTTGTTAGGTCTTGTAGAGTAAGGATGGTAGTATGAGGAACCAAACCCTCTTTAGGACTAGAGAAGTCAGGAATAATGACCTTGGATTTTCGTCAACTCCAGTAGTCAAGTCCACTCGGCAGTAGACTCGTAGATGACCTTGATGACATGCATCAAGTTCATTCCATTGTAGCATGATGGACCTTCTTCAAGTCTTGAATAGTAAGTGAAGCCTTCAAGGATGACTGGTAGAGTGAAAATCCTCTTACAACTTCACCAATTCTTGCATTGTGTTATGTCGTGTACTATCTTTGATGCGGTACCAGTATATGTCTCCAGATCACAACCTCTCTTTAGCATTCTGAAATAAATTCGCATTACAATTTCTCATCATCTCAAGCCTGCAATACCCACTACTAAAAAAGTATATACATCACCTCATCCACAGAGAAACCTTGTGACTCCATTTCTATAGTGCAAGACTCAGACTCCACAATCTATTCTCTATTACAAAGACCACAAAGTAATAAGTTTTATTGATAAAATGTAGGCTTCAACCCTTTTCCCTTACGCATTATATCGAAAACTTCCATAACTTTACTTAAATACTCAAATTACAACACAAGCAGGTTTAATAGGAACATAATTTATTAAAAACAAGCCAATATCGATTATCGAATTGCATAATCTAAATTCCCATTCTCATAAAAGAAAACTATAAAAGAATTCAAAATAGACAAGCAATAACATCATACTGATAAACTGAAAGAGGCGACTGGGTTGGCCAAATTTAACCAGTCTCCCTATCAGAACACCACAGATACCCAAATCAAATTTAATGTCGTCGTTGGAGCAAAACAGTTTGTTGTCTCTTGGGGTCGATTGAATGGGAGACTGCATTTGTTGGTAGCTCTACTTCAAGTTTACAACTTGTTACTACTCAACTACTAGTGTTGAACAAGAAGTAGAAAGATCTAGGCTTTCTAATTATCACGTCTTTTGCCTTTCAAACTACCGTAGTAGAAACCTTACCGGACCCTTTCACCTCAACGAGTTCCTCTCCCACAACTCAATCACAGTCACGGGAAGTGAAGACGACACGCCAGGTCCAGAAAACACATTTCAATTCGCAACCTTATAAGCTCCATCATTACACTACCTTGAACAACATAGCAATTGCTCTGGGAACATGAAGCTTACAAAGCAGTCCTACCAGGGGACACGACTCCTAAAAAATTGGGCGGCCAGCCCCCCACAGACATACATATCAATAGATCTCAAACCAAATTCCAATCAAGTCCATTCAACAATTGAAGCAAGAACACAAAATTGGAACAAGAATCCTACATCGAAGGTTACAGTAAGGGGCTTCCAAAGCAAGTGAATAAATTGTGTCCTACGTCACCCAGAAAATGCTTTTCCAATAAGCCCTCACACTCTAATCGGTTCCAGAAAGAGCAGCGACAATCGGTTCCTCCGACAGAACCGTCGTATCAGCTCTCACATCCGACTTCGATCACCGAGTAATCCACGTGGATACCTCTCGAGCCGAGCAGTTCACCGACATCGTGATGGTCTCTGGCTTGCTGCGCCGGATGGATTTGCTCTCGCACCACGGCTTCATGATGGCTCGGCTTGGTACAGCCTCTTTGTCGAGGAATGAAGCGGTGTAGAGGATTGGTTTTGAGGATTATTTGAAGAACTGTGTCGGCCCGGTCCTTGGTTACGGGAAGTTGAGCCTTCGAGAATAGCGTGCTTTATTTTGACGATCCTGAGGTACGCAATTGAGCCTGCAAAGTGGAACACATAAGTAGAAATGTACCTTTCGTATCAAGTGTAGGCTGGTTATACTTTTCCGGGTCGTAATAGCGCGTCACAATAAGCCCATTACACAGGCCCCCTCCATACACTCACTCCATGGCCATGGTCACGTTGGAAGGCCCCAGCAAGCTAGACAGAAGCCGTAAGTTAGCCATTCAAACGTTAAAATAATCGACAATAGGGCCACATTAAATTAGGCACTAAGTCTACTCGACACTATCCGATAGTAGTCCAGTGGAGCTCTTTCTTTACTCCAAACTATTTTAACTTCAAGGGCTTGTAGTACCTTCCCGTGTGGTCTCACTCGACATGACGGGATGATAAAACATTTTGTTAATTCAATTTCCAAATAACAAGATGGACGGCCATCAATTCCATGGTACATGAAAAAATTGTCTTCTCTCCCATACGATTTAGAAAGATTGTATTCAATGTATAACAAGATGGATTGTCGCCTCATCCATTCAACAAGGATGGATTATCATCAGTTGTAAATTCCATCAGGATAGGTAGAGTGAAGATTCACGTGGACCTTCATCAATTTCATTCGACCGTACTCTGATTGTCTTCAGACGATGTGGTCTCAGACTACATGTCATGTAGAATGAGGAGAAAGACCCTTGTAGACCTTCATCAAGTCTAGTAGAATAAAGACCCTCATTGACTCATGTTTAGATCATGAAGAATGAGAAATGAAGACCCCCATAAATCTTCATCATGACTAGAGTGTGTAGACTCCTCTATATACCTTCATTAGGTAAGTAGAGTGTTTAGATTCCCATGTGCATTCTTTAAGAGTATGTTGACTTTATTGGACCTTCATCGGGTCAAATAGAGTGTAGACTATGATGTACATTCATCGTGAGTAGTAGAATGAAAACTCGCTTAGACCCCATCACATCTGGTAACCAGTAGAATGAAGATTGCCCTAAACCATCATTAGGTTCAGTCGACAGGGAACATCCCCCTTAGAATGATGTCGAGTCAAATTTAGACATGGACTTCCTACAGTCCATACGACAATGTCGTGTGAAATAATTCTTGAACCATCATCTGGTTCAGTCGACCGGGGACATCCCCCATGGACTCATGTCGAGTCAAGTTGTAGACATGGATTACACATGTCGTATGACTTATATCTTCCTGGCCTCATCAAGTCCAGTCGACCGGGGACATCCCCCATGGACTCATGTCGAGTCAAATTTAGACATGGACTTCCTACAGTCCATACGACAATGTCGTGTGAAATAACTCCTGAACCATCATCTGGTTTAGTCGACCGGGGACATCCCCCATGGACTCATGTCGAGTCAAGTTGTGGACATGGATTACACATGTCGTATGACTTATATCTTCTTGGCCTCATCAAGTCCAGTCGACCGGGGACATCCCTCACGGACTCATGTCGAGTCAAGTAGTAGACATGGATTACACATGTCGAATGACTTATATCCTGACCTTCATCTGGTTCAGTCGATTGGGTACTTCCCCAATAGCTCATGTAGAGTCAAATTCATAACTACACATTCGTTTGGTTCAATTAATAGGCAGCACCAACGCTCATGTATATCTACATCCTATGGTCTCGCACCAGGCGACAAACACGTCAAGTACTCTCCAAGCCAAGGACTCATTGACTTAGAGAGTAGGGGACAAACTATACCGGCCAAATTTGGGCCCAATGGCATAACTGTTATTCCACATTTGGGTCAATCACGAAACCAAAGCCCCGAAGCCCACCATTAGATCTAGTTTGAGAAATCAGCTTTGGACCGAGAGGTCATACCTTCCCAGAGCCCACCATCACAAATTTAACAGTTCAGGAAGGTCAACAGATTCATGAGTAATTAGATTGGGAAAACGCCTTCATTAATGAATTCCATTAAATCGGCCGTTACAGTCATAAACCCTATCATTAACACATCCAACGGGTATAGAGATTTAAATGACCCCTCGTAAGGATGGCCTATAAAAGAGAAGAGCCAAGACATAAAGTAGGGGAGGGAGGACACGACATTACTCCTTGTCATCAGAGAAATCATAATACACTGCCCTCACGGCAAACAAAAGATGATTGAGGTAACTTCAAGCCTTATTCTCCGTACAACCGACTTATTCACATTACTAACTTGAACGTCGGAGTGCCCCCGGCACCCACCACACCGGTGGACAGTATACTCCCGCTCACTCTACCTTTGTCTTGCAGGATCGTTAGTGCCCCCAACCTACAAATTCTGATTGTGGACCTCGGGCGAAAACCAGCTTCCATACTAAGCGAGTGGCGTATTGCGTACACAATTCTGTTGCCTTAATTATTGTTTTGTTTTGCTTTTCTGTTGTAATTATCTTTACTTTCGTAGACAGGATCCAGACTTTTTGACCTTTCACGATTCATTTTGTTGTTTAGCAAACAAACGTCCTCTGGAAGATACTAGTGCTATTATTACTCCCCTTTTCAGGTTCTATAAATTCAACTCATCATTGCACTTTTGTAAGGCATCCTGATTTGAGAAAGAAATACATAAAAAAAAATGGAAGCCACTTCAAGAAGACGAGTTGAGAACATCTGTGTGTTTTACGGTACTAGTGTTGGTACTAAGCCACAATACGTAGAGGCAGCACATGAATTGGGTCGAGTCTTAGCTGCAAGGAATATGCACTTAATATATGGCGGAGGCAATCTTGGACTTATGAGGATCGTTTCAAAGGCTGTACAAGAAGGAGGCAGTCACGTTTTGGGAATCATCCCAAAACCCTTGGCAGAGGCAAATCTTATTGGATCATCAAACAGAGAGGAACTGATCGTGCCAGGTATGTCTGAACGTTTGGTAGAAATGATTAACCGTGCTGATGCTTTTATTGCTTTGCCATGTGGCTTGGGTACATTGGAGGAAATTTTTATTGTGTTATCTTGGGCGAACTTAAACATACACCATAAACTGCTTGGACTGCTTAACGTTGTTGGATTTTATGATTTTCTTTGTGTGTTTCTTGATGATGCCAGGAGAAATGGGTTCGTGTCAAAACCTATGAAAGAACTCATCTATACTGCCAGAACTGCTCCGGATCTAATAGACCAACTCTTAGCCTATGAACCACAAGTTGACTCTATCCTTTCAAAGATAAATTGGTCCGAGGACGATCGTGGTAAGAGGCGTCGTGTTAATCTGGATCTTAACCTTTAATTTCTTATAGATGTTCAGCTAACCAGGTACGACCTTCTTAACTCTCCTTCTACTGTTTAAGACATTGGGGACAATGTCTCATTTAGGTTTGGGGGAGGGAATTAGTTGATCAGTACCTTATTTTTAGTTTGTGTGTTATTTTTATTTTTAGTCCAAAATTTTTCGAAAAATATAAAAAAATTTGAAAAATTTTCAAAAATACAAAAATATTTTGCGTTTTTGTGTTTTTATTTTGACTAAAATGGTGAAATTGGTGAGAGATAGCTGAGTAAGGAGTTTCCATTCCTGAGACGTATCTCAAGCCTATTTTCGAAATAAGTTAATTTTTGTTTATTTCCTTTTAAATTATTTAATTTGTGAATTCTCCTTAACACTGACTAAAATGAATCTTCTTATGCTCAGTTGACAGGTATTATCAACATACATGGAAACATACGGACATGAGCTAAAATTGAAAAGTTTGTAATATTCAGTGCTCTAGTTTAATTGGAGGAAGCATCTCAAAAAGCAATGGAGTAAAAAAAAAATCGTGAGATCCGAGTTATTAAGTCTGTAAGGGTTTTAACACCTAGTGCCCTAAAGCCAACTGGTTTGGGAGTCACTGGCCCAAAGCTCGCTACATGGATCAAAGATGCTACAAAAATATATATATCTGAAGTCTGAGTAATTAAGTCCGTAGGGGTGTCTTAACACCTGGTGCCCTAAAGCCAACTGGTTTGGGAGCCACCGACCCAAAGCTCGTTACATAGATGGAAGATATTGTATATAAATAAAAAAAATAGAGAAAAATCAAAGAAAAAATCAGAAAAATCAGAAAAATTATTCCATTGCTACAAAAAGGTGTGAAATCTGATAGAACTTTAGGACAAAAATTACTCTCTTATCAACTGCACTTATGACTGTTGTGGGCAAAAATGAGTTGTTTAATATTTTGTTGGCTGTGTATATGGAGAATGGTAAAAATAATCGGAGAATTTACTTATTCGATAATTTAGAAAGAAACAAAACAGCTAGTAACTTGGAGTAGAAGTTTCACCTGATTAGTCACTAACATCTTTATTCTCTTTTCTCTTGTCTTTTTGCTTTTGTGTGCATTAGTTTTACTTTCTTTTTACTTTTGTAAAATATTTGTGGGTATCATTGCTGTAAACCCTCACGAGACTACAACTCGTCCACTAGGGACACCTAGGGGTTTAAAGGCTTGTTGCATATGCTAAATGCAACCGTGATCCCTACGAAAGTGGCTTAGTTAATTTTATTTTTGTTATTTTATTTTTTGATTTGCTCGAGGACTAGAAAAATGTTAGGTTTGGGGGTGTGATGAGTGGTATTTATATCACTATTTTCCACTCATCTAACCTAATATTTTGTATAGTTTCTCGGGTTTTGTGAACATTTTGATGTGTTTTGTGTTATTTTGCAGATAAATAAAGTTGGGAAAGCATTGGAAGCAATTTGGGGCCAAAATAGAGAAAAATGACAAAAAGGGCAATTAGGTAATTTGGCCGCGTCGCGACGCCTAAAGTACACCGGACATGCTAACGTGCGCCGAGGGACATGTGTTAGAATCTGAGAAATTGGACTTGCTAACGTGCGCCGACCTTGCTAACGTGCGTCGTGCCACGTGTCATCATCACAGAAGATCTGCTAAAATGCACCGACTACCACGTGTCGAAATCTCATTGGACCAAAGCAAGCGCGTGCCACGTGTCAATCTCTCATTGGACCGAATATTGGACAAATCATATGTTGCCACGTGTCGACCTCTCATTTGACCAATCCTAAACGCGTGCCACGTGTCAGATGTTCATTGGACCGAAAGCTCAGCCAATCACCGTGTGCCACGTGTCGTCTTCTCATTGCACCACCTTTACCGCGTGCCACGTGTCGAAATCCTATTGGGCCGACGAAATACGCGTCAATAGTCAACAAGTCAAGCCGCGTGGACCAAGTCAACAGAGCCAGCGTCACGACACAAGAAGGAAGTTGGCGTCGCGACGCCAGATGTCGTATTTGCCTATAAATTGAGGCCTTCACCACTTCATTTGGTGTGCTTTCCTTGGGAGCTTTTCCCTGTTTTTAGAGGATTGCATCTAGTTTTTTATATATAAATAATATTTTTAATTATGTATTTTAATTTTCAGTAATAGTAATAGTAGTTCTTCTTCTTCTCTTTTCTTTTATGTTTAGTAGTTAATTTTCCACTGGGGAAGGGTGAAGCTTTTATTATTTTAATTTAGATTAATCTCCCTTAATTATAATATAGAAATTATAATTCAAATTAAAAGATTACCGCCTTAATGGCTGGTTTTATTTATTTGACATAAAGTGGCACCGCCTATATGGCCGGTCTTTAAGTGACAGATAATTACCGCCTATATGGCTGGTTTATGGACAAATATAATACCGTTTTTATGGCTGGTCGGACTTAATTAAAATCTAATTTAATGAGGATACAACCTTTATGGCTGGTCGGTAATATCACGATTAATTTTTATATTATAATAAGGGAGATGTCTAAATTATAAATAGTAAAAGTGGATCCCCAACCCCAGTATTTTATTTTTATTCTAGGGAAGTGATGAAACACAATATCCACACTTAATAATTGATTTTCTTTTTATGGGTAATTCTTTAGTTTCTTGTTGTCTGTTCACCAATAAGATTGATATGGTAAACTTAAAATGAACTAGATATAGGGATTTTAGGTTTCAGCCTTAGATTCAATAGCCCACGATCTTCCTTGAGGATAAATAACCATTTAATAGATTTCCTTACAGGATAGGAATATACCTGTCGGGCGGGGGTAGCCATAATTGGAACTTAATCTTAATGAATCCAGGTAATTTGGTTGATATAGACATATGGTTCAATTGGGTTATACTGGGTATTTGCGTCTGACCATCGACAGAGGCTTTTGCATATTTTCGTGTTCCAGGTTAGCAATCTGATTTATTACACATAAATAAGAGAGTCAATTCATCTTTATAATAATATTGTGTGGAGTCACGACCCCTAGATCCTTGAGTCTTTTCTATTATTTTCCTTAGTATTTTCTTTTGAGTCTGTTTTTATTTTATTTTGCAAAACCACATTCAACCAACCAAAAACAATCAATTCCTTTCTCCTTATAATTAGATACCTGTAAATAAATAGTATCAATAATTAATAACAATAGTAGGAATTAAGTCCTCGTGGGATCGATATTTTTATACTACTTGAACGATACGTGCGCTTGCGTTATATGTGTGTGTTTACGCCGGTCAACAACGCCCACCATAAGGGTGGGTAGAGGCTCCTCGCTCACTCTACCTTTATTTTACAAGATCGCTAGTGCCTCATCATATGAATTCTTGATTGTGGACCTCAAGTAAAATCCAGCGTTCACACCTACTAATTTTTATTATTCAATTTTTGTTGTTTGTGAAAATTCTTGCACAAATAATTGGCGTCGTCTATGGGAAAACGAGACGAAAAGCTATGTCTACAATTAATTTGATTCTATTCTCCGAGAACTTTTTTTTCTGAACTGAAAAATATCTATTTCTCTCTTCCTCTTATTTGCTACGTTCTCTTTTATTGTTTCATGAATTACTCAATTGAGGAAAACAAGAATGGCCCCAAGGAACAAGTAGTCTAGACTCTCTACTTCGACTGCTCACCAAGAAGATGAAGTTTCCAACCATTTACACCTGTAGCGGATGTCAAAGTTATGATCCACGAAATGATGAAACAGATGGAAGAACAAAACTGCTAGGCTGCTGCTGCAATGGAAGCAGTGAAACAACAGTTTCAGGAACATATGCAGGTTGTGCAGCAAGACAACCATGCGCTAAAAGCTCAGATCTAAGAGGTCATACCAGAGGTATGGACCAGAGTATAAGGCCTGCTGAAGGTGACAGAGAATGGGTCTAGAATGTCCCAAGTTGTTGCAATTACGATTACAAACAGAAGTAACTAAAGAAACAAGAATAAAGATGAGCAAGGTCAGAATCCAAATAAAAGGAGACTGCAGGACGAAGGAAAAGTAGTTAGTGCCTAAAGAGATGCTGAAGAAGGACATAGATATGATTCAAACCTTAAATGGCCAAAATAGGAAGATTATGAACTATTGTACGAGTTCACCCTCCCATAAAAATAAATCTTCTACAAACTAAAGGATTTGGGTATGTTAAGGGAACCATAGCCAATGAAAGTATCAGAGGAATTCTTTGATAAAGTGGCTATATTGCAAGTTCTATAGGAATGTAGGGCACATTACCGCCAGATGCAAGAACTTATATCGCTAGATAAGGGCGATTATGAAAAAAATGAAGCTCTTGGAATATCTGAAGAAGAAGAGCCTGTTGAAGGCTAGAGCTCTGCCCTGGGAAGTAAACTATCAGCACTATCAGTGCCTGAAATAGGAGGTGGTATATTATGTGCCGGGTGTATACACCTTCTCTCTCACAACAGGCGGGCCCCACACAGTTGTGGGGCCCGCCTGTTGTGAGAGAGAAGGTGTATACACCCGGCACATAATATAATTTTCGCTGAAATAGGGGCAACGGTCTGAATCATGACCTAGATATACAATAGGAGAATCTGAGGCATGACTCATGCGTTGGAATAAGCGTAAAGTAAAATTTTAATGTGATATCCTTTTATTATATGATCAGTCTATTTAGTTATTTTCATACTTTTACTATTTCATCACCATAATTATAATTTTCAAAGTGGCAGGGGTAAAATCCCGAAGATCATAAAATAGGAATCTAACACCTAGTTTAAAGAACTCATCGGAACCTAGGAGTTCAAAAGAATAATCTGACACCTGATTTAAAAAACTCATCAGAACTTAAGAATTCCAAAGAGGAATCTGACGCCAGGTTTAAAGAGCCAGCCAGAACCTAGGAGTTCGAAAGAGAAATATGACATCTGGTTTAAAGAACACATTATAACTTGGGAGTTCAAAAGAGAAATTTGACGCTTGATTTAAAGAACCCATCAGAACCTGAGTATTCCAAAGAGGAATCAGACGTCTAGTTTAAAGAACATGTCAGAACCTAAGAGTTCAAAAATGAAATTTGAAGCCTGGTTTAGAGAACTCGTCAGAGCTTTGATATATGATAGAAAACTTATCAGAGTGTGGTAATCTAGAATAAGGAAGAAAAACATGTTATTACCGAACTGATGAATGTATAGTTTGGGTAATTTAAAATACTTGCTTCTGTTTGCTTATTATCTTCTTATATAAACTTTGAATGTGCGATTGGAATTATATATAAAGTCGCCAGTTTTTATGGAAACTATGATTTATTATCTAATGTTAACTAACAATAGCATGAAGCCTAACAAGGCTTACAAAGCTCGTTTTTAATGGTTTAGTATTTGTAGGAATAGTGAAGACCGAATATGAAAAGTGTTGGGGCAGTTGTGGAACCCCGAGGGTCGGATCGGTGCCCCATGCAGTGGAAATAGGTCTAACCATGAATATCAAGTATGTGTATAATTTTAAATCATTTGAAACTATATTCCATTACAAGTGTATAGGAAAAACCGGGACTGAAATGGAGTCGGAAGCTCCCGAACGAATGAAACAAATTCAGCTCGCGCGAAGGGCGCCACGCGCGTGTGCCACACGCGCTACATGCGCGCGGCACTGTAGCATGAGCCCCTTATTATTATTATTAAATTATTATTATTATTATTAATTATTTATTATTATTATTATTATTAGTATTATTATTATTATTATTATTATTATTATTATTATTATTATTTTATAGTATTATTATATTATACTTGTTAAGCTTCAGCTCTCTGGATTCCAGAGAGCTTATGCAATTAGGGTCTTTGACCCTAATTGCTTCTGGTCTTCCTAAACACTTCAAAAACACCCAAAAATAATTTTTAATTTCAAAACCAATATAAACACATGTTATAGAATAAAAATCTAGTTTTTCAAAATATCAAATATTTTTCCAAAAACATAAATTTATTCTAAATACGCATTAGCGTAAATTTTGAATCCATTACACAAACTATTTTAGAATCCCAATTACGAAATGTTCCGTGAACAATTCTAGTCCACCTAAAGGTGGTCAAGTGAATCTAGAATGGTAGCTATAGCTCTAAGCTTTAATTTAGAGTTCTAAACTCTAATTAATTGTTCATGTCCAACATGAACATCTTTGACCTAATTACTAGCATGTTGTGTTTATACTTCTAAAGTATCCTAACACAATTGATTAGCCTTATTCAACATTAAGGTATATGATCATGCATCTAATACACAAATAAACATAGCTTAGGAGAAGATCAAACATTACCTAGTAAGCTTGATGCAAGATCGAATCTACTTCTCCTTGTTGAGTTTGTTGGAGAACTTCCACGGTAAGCAAGCTCGACTTCAAGATCCAATCTCGATTTCCAATGCAAGCAAGCTTCACTTCAAGATCTAATCTTGTGTTGTAGAGACCTCACAAGCTTCTCTAAACACTTCTCTAACTTAGGCTAATCTCTCAAGAATTTGCTTATGCTTGTATTTGAACTTGTAATTAAAACCTTCCTAAAGCTTGCTATTTATAGCAAAACTTAGGCAATTTTTAATTAATAAAAGTTGTAATCAACTTTTAAGTGGGCTTAATCTAATTTGTCCAAATATGTATAATTAGGTGTGACTAATCTCCATTGTCTCCCACTTTAATTTAATACAATTAAATCAAGCCAAAGATTAGGAAATGGATTAGTTAAATGTTTGCCACCTTGATTTAATCCAATTAAATCAAGCCAAAACCACCTATTATTACATACTTACAATTACCATAATATCCTCAAATGGTAGAGATAATTATGATTTTACAATTAAGCCCTTGTGTAATTATTGAATTAATCCAATTAGGTCAAAGTAAATAATCAATGTTATCCAATAACACTTGATTATCTTAGTTGATAATTATAATATCGAATATTATATTTTATCAAAAATAATCGGCTACCCAAGTGCTCAACGAGTACACTTCATATTGGGACTCTCTAAGTTCAGACACGTTCGTCATATAAGCCTAGCTAATATGTACGCAATTCGGCCACCTCCGAATTCGCGAAGAACACGAACGACCTTTCTGAACTATACAAGTCGAGGTCATCACATATGTTTAACAATCCCTCCGTCGTAGGCTATCCGAGTTGTGCTTAGGAAACACAGAATATACCGTCAATTTTCCAAGACGCACATCTCAGGTCGACATGTCCACGATTCTTCATAACTGATGCGATCCACCCTAGGTGATCGACTTTGGCCAAAGATTTAAGAATAGTGACTTTACTAACATGGATACCTAAACCCCTTATGGTACACATACGGGCCGACCGATCCTATCTTGCTTCGCACTTGATTACTGTGTTCATCGGTCCACACCCAACGAACATCTAGAGGCCAGACCATGAAAGGTTTATGACATACATGGCATCTAAGTGTGGAGGATCTCACACAAAATCAATGATATCATATAGTCAAAGGATTACATATGCTACTCGACTCGAGGAGATTCCTATTGACGGTGGTGTGTACTTCCAACTATTAGGAATCACCAATGAGTCATTCAGTATTCGCTCCAACGAATACCCACATGTCTATACGAGTTTCCAAAACTCATGGTACATCGCGTTAAACCATTGGAACTCCAATTCCAATATACGACATGTGCTAGTCTTCTAGGTTATAGGAATTCGACCGTATTCCAAAACCAACGACTAGAATATTTTACTTTAAGAATAGTTTACACCTAGTGTCAAAACTATTCTAAGGTCGATGTCATTCTTAGCATAACGATACATCAATTTAATACGCGTAATGACAATACCATTAATAGGGTATGAAATGAAAAATATAGTTATTTTATTAATAAATAATAAAATGTACAATTCGGATTGGCACTCCAAGCACCAACTCCATCAAACTCCCACTTGCTTAGTGCCAATCTGGATGGTACCGTAGTCCCATCTCCTCCACATGTTTATCGAATAACTTAGGAGGTAAGGCCTTTGTAAGCGGGTCTGCTATGTTGTCTTGTCCTTGAACCTTTAAGACCACTATGTCTTTTCGTTCAATTATCTCTCTAATTACGCGGTATTTCCTTTCCACGTGTTTAGACTTGGAATGCGCCCTCGGCTCCTTAGCCTGCGCGATGGCTCCGTTATTATCACAGTATAATGGGATCGAATCCACAATACTAGGCACAACGCCAAGTTCTGTGATAAAATTTCTAATCCAAACAGCTTCTTTAGCAGCTTCTGAAGCCGCTATAAATTCCGCCTCAGTGGTGGAATCAGCTGTTGAGCCTTGCTTTGAACAACGCCAACTAATTGCACCACCGTTAAGGGTAAATATGTATCCTGATGTAGATTTTCTATCATCTGGATCTCCCTGGAAGTCGGAGTCTGTATAACCCTTAACTTGTAGCTCATCTTCTCCATATCATCAAAACTTATCCTTGGTGCCTTTAAGATATTTTAGGATATGTTTCACGGCTGTCCAATGATCATTACCTGGATCAGATTGATATCGGCTGGTCACACTGACACTGAAACTGATGTCAGATCTAGTACATAACATAGCATACATTATACTTCCAATACAAGAAGCATATGGCAAGTTAGACATCCTAACTCTCTCCCTCTATTTGAGGTGCCATTTTCTTCGAAAGATGTATGTCGTATCAGAAAGGTACATTTGCTGCCTTGCAATTGGTAAAACTATAGCTTTCTAACATTTTGTCTATGTACGTCGATTGTGACAACCCTATAAGCTTCCTAACTCTATCTCGGTAGAGCCTTATACCTAGTATATAGGAAGCTTCACCCATATCTTTCATGGAGAAGTTCTTGCAAAGGTAGGCTTTCACACTTTGCATCATCCCTATATCATTTCCTATGATAAGGATGTCATCTACATACAAGACTAGGAAAACTATCATGCTCCCACTAACTTTCTTATAAACACATGGTTCTTCCTCATTTTTGATGAATCCAGATAATCTAATTATCTCATCAAAACGACGATTCCAGCTTCGGGATGCCTGTTTAAGTCCATAAATAGACTTTTGGAGCTTACAAACCAAGTTTGAAGTCTCACTGGATATGAAACCCTCTGGTTGTTCCATATAGATATCTTCTTCAAGGAATCCATTTAGGAAAGCGGTTTTCACATCCATCTGCCATATCTCATAGTCGTGATATGCAGCAATGGCTAAAAGAATCCTAATGGATTTTAGCATGGCTACTGGTGAAAAAGTTTCCTCATAGTCAATCCCAGGACGTTGAGTGTAACCTTTCGCTACCAGTCGGGCCTTAAAGGTTTCCACCTTTCCATCGGGCCCTCGCTTCCTTTTGTAAACCCATTTACAACCAATAGGTTTAACTCCTTCAGGAAGTTCAACTAAGTCCCAGACTTGATTGGCATGCATTGAATCCATTTCGGATTTCATGGCTTCCTGCCATTTTCCCGAATCGATATCCAATATCGCTTCCTTATACGTAGTCGGATCTGTTTCCTCCAAGAGGAGAACATCAAGGCTCACATCAGATGTTAAAAATAGTCTCTCAGGAGGCCTTGATATTCTATTCGACTTACGTAGAACCTGTGTTGTAGATCCTTCACCTAGTTGGATCTCTGGTTCCATCTCAGGTTCCTTAATGTTGGGATCAAACTCATCAAGTTTAATCTCTCTACAATTCCCACTTTCTCTCAAAAATTGCTTTTCAAGAAAAGTTGCAAAGCGAACACAAATACATTTCGTTGTTCGGAATCGTAGAATTGATATCCCATGGAATTATCAGGATATCCAACGAACCTATATTTATACCCCATGGGTGCTAGTTTATCCCGCTGCGCAATTCTAACGTATGCAGGACAACCCCAAATCTTTAAATGCTTAAGACTTGGATTTCTACCGAACCATATCTGATAGGGGGTCGTAGAAACAGCTTTCGATGGAACCCTATTAAGTATGTAGGCAGCAGTTTGTAAAGCGTAACCCCAAAGGAAATAAGGAAGATCTGTATAGCTCATCATGGATCGCACCATATCCAATAAAGTACGATTTCTACGCTCAGACACTCCATTGTGTTGAGGTGTTCCTGGTGGGCTATATTGGGCGAGAATTCCATTCTCCCTTAATAATTTTTGAATTCTTCACTCATGTATTCACCGCCTCGATCTGATCTAAGGCATTTGATGAATTTACTGGTTTGTTTTTCTACTTCGTTTCGGAATATTTTGAACTTGTCAAATGTTTCCGACTTATGTTTCATCAGATAGACATATCCATATCTAGACTTGTCATCTGTGAAAGTCACAAAGTATGTGGAACCATCATGAGCGGCATGATTTAATGGACCACACACATCACTGTGTATTAGCTCCAGTAAATCTCCAGCACGGTGTCCAACACCTTGAAATGGGGCCTTTGTCATCTTTCCTTGGATACATGACTCACAAATCGGATAAGGATCTAAGGTAAGATTTTCAATCAAACCATCCTTCACCAATTTGGATAGACGTCTAACACCTATATGGCCCAATCTCATATGCCATAATTCAGTATTATTTAGTTCAGACTTCCTACTTGTATTTTTCTCTATATTAAAGACATCTCTACATGTTTCCAAACATAATGACCGTTTGATAAAGAACATTCACATTTCAATAAATTTTCTTTATCATACAAACATAAAGTTTCATCCTTAATGTTTATTTTATATCCCTCTTTATCTAATATAGGCAGTGATATTATTTGTCTGATAAGTGAGGGAACATAATAACAGTCATGCAAATCTAATTTACATCCATTTGGAGATCTAGAACAACAGTTCCTATGGCCTTGACATCCAATGTCTCGCCATTGCCAACTCTAAGCTGGATCTCCCCTTTATTCAGCCTTCGTTTAACCCTCATTTCCTGCAGGGAATTGCAAATATGAGTGGGACTGCCAGTGTCTAACACCCATCCACTATTTGCATCTAAGGCTAATGAGATGTCAATAATTGGAAAAATACAAAGCGTACCTGAGGGTCATGTTTTAAGCTCTGGACAGTCCTTCTTCCAGTGTCCAGACTTCTTGCATTGTAGACATTGATCACGAGCTACTTTCGGTTTTGCGCCTTTGCGCTTCTTGGAGTTTTTCTTTGATATCTTCTTCTTCCCCATCTTAATTTTCTTTGACTTCCCAGAAGTCTTTGAAGAGCCAGCTCCACCATGGAGATACAATGTGGGGTTGCCTTTCTTCAAATCTTGCTCCGCCGTGCGTAGCATGTTATGAAGTTCTTCGTATGTGGCTTGCATCGAATGCATATGGAAATTCAATACAAAACCAGCATAAGAACCAGGAAAGAAGACAGAATCAAATTACGGCCTAGCCTTCATCAAACACAATGCCCTGTCGTTCAAGATATCGAATTTGGTCAATCATGTTCAAAACATGAGTGCTGACAGCTCCTCCCTCCTTGAGTTCAGCACGGAACAATTCCTTAGACCTTCGATAAAGTTCCATCTCTTGATTTACGTCGAACAACTCCTTGAGTGTTCGCATAATGCTCCAAGCATCTGGTACTTCAATGTACTGTCTCAGCAAATCTGGAACCATCGATCCTAAGATGTAGGATTTCACCTTTAGGTTATCATCCTTCCATCTATCAAAAGTTTCTCGCTCTTCTGGAGTGGAGTTAGGATCGATATCAACAGGCAGTGGATTGATAGTGACATAAGTTAACTTTTCATACTCCAAGACAAGGCGTATGTTCATTTCCCATTCGAAATAGTTCTCGGCTCCTTTTAGCTTATTGGAATCCAAAAGTTTCATCAATGGATTAGCGGCAGCCATCTACAAGACAACATTTTTGAGTAGTAGCAGAACAATTTTCATTTCAAAAGTGATAACACTAATTGATTATGGAATTTTAAATCTATCAGTGCCCTCCCACTACTTTACGTAATTCTGTAATCTCCCTTAACGGAAAATAGAAATATCAAAATTTCATAGCGGGAAGTGGATCCCATGACATTTACTCCAGCCTCACACTAATGACGATATTGGCCTTTGTAAACTCATTAGGTAGACCTTCAAGGTCAATCACTTCATGTGACTCCTGGTTTGGTCCTGAACCGTTTCTTATCCTCACACTAATGACGATATTGGATTAAGACGTGTTCTAGGTGTATACTTGTCAATGTGCACTAATGAGCTTCGTATGTACACCCTCACACTAATGACGATATTGGGTGACTACGTTAACTCATCACGCTACATCTAATGTTTTACCGGAGCGACCTAAGTTCCGAGCACTTATACCCTCACACTAATGACGATATTGGATATAAGTAGTAAGAACCCATTCATCTCCGTATTGACAAGACGGACCATCCAATAATGCTCCAACATTATTAATACTATTACTTAAAAGTAATCACCTAATCACGGGAGATTTATGACAATCAAGTCATTAACTTAATTAGGTCAAAGTTTTAATTTAAAACATGCAATACATATCTAATATGTCTTATGCATAATTAAATTAAAATTACTATGGCATAGATTCAAAATATGTGTTGTGTGGTTAAGCCTTTGCTACTGATACCATTCTGTTGGGGCAGTTGTGGAACCCCTAGGGTCGGATCGGTGCCCCGGCAGCGGAAATGGGTCTAACCCATGGATATCAAGTATGGGTAAATTTTAAATCATTTGATGAAATACTATATTCCATTACAAGGTATAGGAAAAAATCAGGACTGAACGGAGTCCGGAAGCTCCGAACGAAGGAAACAAATTCAGCGTGCGCGAAGGGCGCCACACGCTACAATGGCGCGCTATAGGCGCGCGGCGCTGTAGCGCGCAGCCCTTTTTTTCACTTGTTAAGCTTCAGCTCTCTGGATTCCAGAGAGCGACTGTCTTCCTTAACACTTCAAAAACACCAAAAATAAATTTTAATTTCAAAACCAATATAACACATGTTATAGAATAAAAATCAGTTTTTCAATATCAAATTTTTTCCAAAAACATAAATTTATTCTAAATACGCATTAGCATAAATTTTGAATCCATTACACAAACCATTTTAGAATCCCAATTACGAAATGTCCCGTGAACAATTCTAGTCCACCTAAGTGTGGTCAGGATCTCATACAAAATCAATGATATCCTATAGTCAAAGGATTACATATGCTACTCGACTCGAGGAGATTCCTATTGACGATGGTGTGTACTTCCAACTATTAGTAATCACCAATGAGTCATTCAGTATTCGCTCCAACGAATACCCACATATCTATACGAGTTTCCAAAACTCATGGTACATCGCGTTAAACCATTGGAACTCCAATTCCAATATACAACATGTGCTAGTCTTCTAGGTTATAGGAATTCGACCGTATTCCAAAACCAATGACTAGGAATATTTACTTTAAGAATAGTTTACACCTAGTGTCAAAACTATTATAAGGTTGATGTCATTCTTAGCATAACGATACATCAATTTAATACGCGTAATGACAATACCATTAATAGGGTATGAAATGAAAAATATAGTTATTTTATTAATAAATAATAAAATGTACAATTCGGATTGGCACTCCAAGCACCAACTCCATCAAAAAGATTAAAGCCTAACTTAAGTTTTGAGCAAGTGTTGATTTTTTAGTCAACATGATGATGTGCCAGCTGGCCAGACATGATGACATGGCAGCTGACTAGGCATTGTTAGATAATATAATGGTATTAAGAAGATAAGTTCAGAAGATCAGATGCACCTCATTAGGGCATGGATGTTAGGACCTTATTTTCGCAATCAGGTCAGGGCGTGAATATCCAAGTCAAGTCAGAAGCTGACATAAAGTCAGGATCACGATAGAAAGATGGAGTCAGAACTCATATGTCGAGTCAGGACCACGCCGACAAAGATATAATCAAAACTTATATGCCAAGATCATGACCGAGTCAGCAAGCTATGGTCAGAACCACGAGAAAAATATATAAAGATACATGCCCCAACCAGGTACTGAGCATTCTTAAACTTGTTCAGAGAATCTTGAATCTAGTTGAATCCAGAGTCTATCCTTTGAAGCCTTCTTAGCGTAGGTATGGGCTTTCTTGTGCCTTGTAGTCCCAGCAACACCAAAAGTACTAATTATTGTCGCTTCTCTCGGTATAGCAACCCAACTCCTTATTAGTTTCAAGAGAAAGATAATACTCTTCCGAATGATGGACAGTGGAAAGATCCTTCGAAGCATAAGAAGGATCTGCTGAAACAGAACCTCCTGAAAAAGTGGAAGGACCTTCGGAAGGCGATGATACCACCGGCAATGGAACATGAGGAGGTTCTGTAATAGGGGTAGGAAGAGCTAGAGGAGCAAGATAAGTCCATAGCTGAAGAATCTCCATCTCAGAATGAGGCGGCACAGAACCTCTTGGAGTAATCTTCAGATTGGCTGCCCCAGAAGAAGAAACCAACACGAGAGCATCAGAAATGGCTGCCACTCCAGTTGAATCCAGAGCCTATCCTTTGAAGCCTTCTTAGCGTAGGTGCGGGCTTTCTTGTGCCTTGTAGTCTCAGCAACACCAGAAGTACCAACTTTTATCGCTTCACTCGGCATAGTAACTTGACTTCTTATCAGTTACAAGTGAAAGATAATATTCTTCAGAATGATAGACAGTGGAAAGAGCCTTAGAAGCATGAGCATGATCTGTTGAAACAGAACCTACTGAAAAAATGGAAGTACATTCGGAAAGCGACGATACCACTGGCAATGGAACACGATGAGGTTCTGTAACAGAGGCAGGCAGAGCTAGAGAAGCAAGTTAAGTACAAAGCTGAAGAATCTACATCTCAGAAGTAGGCGGCACAAAACTTCTTAGAGTAATCTTCTGACTGGCTGCCTTAGAAGAAACCAACACGAGAGCATCAGAAGGGGCTGCCACTCCAGGAATGGCAAGGGGGAGGTCCGCATCATCTTGAGAGCACGTAGACCCAATACTCAGATGGAGAGTTGTTAGAAAGCCAAGATAACCTGAGTTGCGAAGAAGTCGCAGAAACCGAGACTGCAGAAACAAATGGAGATTTCCAAGGAATACTGTTATTGAGTTTTAAGTCGACTTCAATAGTCACTTAACAGAGGAAGCTCGTCTTCGTCAATAAATTTTCGATAGGAGGTATCTCAGAGGTAACTAGATCGTTGTGAATGGGTGGTGATCCAAACATGTGCTGAAAACCTATAAGTCCAACATGTGCGGAGGTATTATCAGACCAAGATGAGACATCTATAATCTTAATCATCGTGGGATGTACTCTTTTCCATTCATTTAGGTTTTTTCCCAATTGGATTTTACTATCAAGTTTTTTAAGAGAGAGACACAAGATATCATTAACCATATAGAAGGGAAGAAGAAGACTGAAGCTCAGAACTCCTAAGAGAAACCTCCTGACTAGCTGCCTATGAAGAATAAGCCAATAAAATAGCCTCATAAGTAATTGCCACTCCTAGAAGGGCAATGGGAGACTCACACCATCCAAGGGACGTGCGGCAGCCACCCGGAGACTCTACAGCACCTGTAAGCTAAACCGGGTCAAGATTATCATGACCATTTTGGCAAAACCCCTCTCCAGACTCTCTGGCATGACCCTCCCAGCCAAGTCGAGATATTTTGATATTTGAAATTCAAAAAGACAGTTTATTTCCTCTATTTTTCCCTAAAAAATAACGCAAATAAAATGGGGAATGTTTGGGAAAAATCACGCATATAGAGAAGGACCAATAGAAATACGACGCGTGAACTTGTTTTAGAATCTGCCGTCAACAACTACATTCAGAATATGAATTCATTGTCTACCGACAGACCATGAATAACATCAGAGGCTAATCCCAGAGTCTTTCGTCAAGGACTTATTTAAGAGTCCTATATCTGAATTTAAAGTCCCACATCAGAGACTGATTTCAGACTCCGAACTCAGTGTCTACCGTTAGACTATGTCGTCAGGGTCATGCTTTTAGGACCGCCGCCAAGACCTTAGCCTCATGCCCATTCCCAATGAAGTCAGATGAGGATTAAAAGAGGAATCAGCCAAAAATATCAGCTCCTTCATTATAGGAATCGCAGAAATAAGGAAGAGGACAATCAAATAAATTACTTTCCATTTCTTGTAATTGATTAACTGCCCAGAATAGAGAGATTCTTGTGATTAAGCTGATTAATTAGGAATGTAAACGTTACCAATCTTAATTTCCTTATAATAAGAAAGATATAAATAATAGGTGGGATCTCCCCAAAAAAAAATGACGGATTTCTTCTGGCTGATTAAGAAATAAGAGAAAGAGCTTTTTGCATACTACCTTTTATTATTGAATTTTTATTTGAGAAATTTCTTGTAAAAACAGTTAACATTGTGTTTGGAAGAGAGATGAAAAAAAATAGAGATTTTAATTTGAAATATGTATATTAATCTCAAATTATCCATATCTTTATAATATGTTCATCGGCATATGTTCATGGATTTTGATCCTCATTGTGTGCGGGGAGAGAGGGAGGAAAGAGATTTTAATGTGAAATATGTATGCATTCTTATCCTTATTTTTCTGTAAAGAGTACGTTTTTGTGATTTAAACTTATGATCTCCAGTTTAGAATGGAGTAGCTTTACTGTTATATTAGGGCTCATTCTCTAATGTGAAATATGTATATTAATCTTAAATCATCCATATCTTTAGATTATGTTCATCTTCAGATATTCATGGATTTTGATTCGGGTTTATTTCTATTTATCCTTGTATGTTTCGATTATCATCATCCTACTTCTAATCTATTGAAAACATCACGAATCCACCCTTATTTAACATTCATAAAACAAAAACAAAAAATGATGATAATTTCCATTAAGGCAATCCTAATTTACAATAATCTAAACAATAAATATAATAAATTGAGGTTTTCAATAGATTGAAGCTTAGGTTGAAATAAACGTCATTATGGAGATAATGGGGTAGATGACTGAAATGATCAATTACTCATTCCAAATAATTACATAAAAGAACATGCCTTATCTTTTTATTTTTATTTTTTAAAAAAAATTAATATATTTTTCTGATATTGAAAAATCAAATCCCAACATCTTTTTAATACAATAAAAAGTTTAAATTCATCTGTACAGATAATTCATTCAAAAATCAAAATAATAATGGTAGATCCACAAACTCTTCTATGAATTTATTAGAGATTAGATACATGATTTTTAGGGTTTATTTCCCTTACTTCTTTTTTTTCCTCCTTTTCATTTTAGTTTTAAAGTGATTAGGCAAACTCAAGCTTCAAACGCCAAAATAAAATAAAATGACATCAATGAGAATTATATTGGGGCTAGTTGGCAAAAGCATCACATACACATTTTAAAGCCTTCACTTTAGCCATTTTTAAAATTTCTTTTAAAAAAAAAAAAAGAGAGAAATTAAAATTCTTCTTCAAATTTTGTATTTTATTATGTCAAATTTCAAACAACAAATGAGGATCATACTCCCAATTAGAAAGTTGATAAGGAATGAGGTTCAAGTAAAATATATGTGTACGATCTACATGATTTATAAAGGGATAATTTGTATACATCATATATTTGAATAAGAATGTATCGAGCCTCTAAGGATAAAATACTTGGGTGAATGTGAATGTCTTTTCATTTTAATCGGCAAAAGCATTAGAAGTGTACAGTGACATATTGAATCAACTCATGGCGGATCGGATTGGATCAGATCTAATTACATCCATAATACATCATGCTACCATGAAATCTATATTTAAATATAAGAAATGGGCATGATGTGACCAAATTGTTGGTTTATAATAAACTAAAAAAATCCCAACATTCATATGTAATTACTTTAATTGTAGAGTGTTATAATAATTAGATAATGATTAAGTATATGATTTGAGTAAAAGATCCACGCCATTTCCCAAACTCCAAAGGCCCATTCTTGAATCTTCCCAGCTCTCCTAGTTGCATATATGTGAGCTATGAAATTCGGAAATTGGGATTTCCTATAAACATTTAAAATTAAATTCATCCCTTTGATTTTTTTTTTTTTTTGGGCAAATGAAGTGAGGGATCTTGGCCTAAATTAAAAGCATGATTAACGAGATGATTATTGATTAACTAGGAGACTTCAAATTTTAATTGAAGTGGTTAAATTTAATTTAATTGTCAATTAATAAATAATAATTATGGGGTATTGACTAAAATTTTGTCCCTTATAATTACCATGTGAGCCCTACTCTGGTCCACTTTTGTGAAACCGGAATCAAATCAGATAATTTGGGATAATTTCTGTTCCACAAGAATGTGAAATCGGGAACCCAAACTGAACCGGATTCTGATTCCAATTCCAATTTTTTAAAATAATTTTAAAAAATAGAAATAAAATTTTAAAGATCTTTATAATCGAATATTATTATCAAATAAATATAATAAGAAAATTATTTATTTGAATTTTATTAAATTAAATTAAAAACTTAAATTAAAAATAAAATAAAAACTTAAATTCCGATTGAAACTGTCCGATTCCAACGGTTCGACTAGGGTGGAAACCCTAACTGAACCGTACGAAACCGGTTCTGGTTCAATTCCGGTTCGATTTCGATTTCGAATCGAAACCGTGGCCGGCTCTATATCTACCCTCTTTTTATAAACAAAATTTTCTCATTTTATTTTTATTATTTTTTCCTACTATTATACCCTCAATATTTTTTATATTATTTATTATTTCGAAATAATAACTCTTTAAAAATATAACCAAAAAAATCTCTTTTTTTTTATTATTATTTATTATTTTACTAATTAAGGGTAATTTGAAAAGTCGTTTGAGATTTTTTTTGCCCTTTTTTTGTATTTTACAATTTTTTCCAGTCTCCTTTAACAAAACGCCAAACAACTCTTGTAGCTCACTTTCATTTTATCTCTCCCAATATTTCATCGTCTCTCTGAAGATTTTTTATTTTTCTGATGCAAAGCTAAGAGTCTCGTTGGTCAAATTCTTTTTTTTTTTAAGTTCTTAGATTTTCATTTAGAGAGATGGGTTCGTGCGTTTCATCAGTGCATAAGCGAACAGCAGACTCAGGCTCAGCTGCTGCCATGAATATGGAGTTATCACCTTCATCATTATTTGACTCCAAAAATGGCAAGCTTGTTATTCCACCTTCACCCATCAAGCCAAAACCGCCCGTTGCTGGCGAACATCCCACCACCGCTTTCAGAGACCTCGGTATGTTTCAAATTTTCAATATTTTGTTATCATAAGGAGTCAAACCAATCAAATTATCTTCTTGTTCTTGGTTTTTTTCAAAAAAAATATTTTCTTAATTATATTTAATGATAATCTGAAGTGGGTGTGAAAGTTTTAACCTTATGTGAATGAATGACTGTACAAAGCTGATTATGTTTTAATTGATTTTTGAGCCAATTACTGTTGAGTGTGTGAGTTTTAATATGATGATGCCAATTATTGTTGTTATTGGTTTACTATTTATGATTTTATTTTATTATGCATGATATTGTTATGCATATCAAATAATTATGCCCTTTCGGTGGTTTTGTTTTATTTATCATTTTCATGTATTATAATGACTGATTTTTGTTTTTTTGTTTTTTTTTTTTTTAATTATTTTTTGCGGGTGGTTTGCTTGTCAATTTTTTATTTCTTAATTATTTTATTCAATATTTTCCTTTTCCTCTTGTTGCTCTCATAATTATTATTATTTTTTTCCAAAAATTGTTATTATGAACTAATTGATATTGTACATCATTTGTTGCTACTATCACTAACTACATACAACATGGATTTGTTTACCTGAGCTTAATTATGAATAGGTAGTTACATAATTTTGTTAGTTTGATTTTCTTTGTTTTGCAATAGAGTATGATTTGGTTTTGTCAGTTGGCATTAGGTTCCCTGTCATTTTTTTTGAAGCACTCCTCCAGAAAAGAAATGATGACAAGTTTTTATGCCTACTGATTATCATGCTTATAATTGAGATTGAAGGGTTGTTATTCTTTGCTTAATTGCATAATTGGAATAGAACCAGATTCCCTTTTTATATATCTCTTTTATTTTTGCATTGTTGATTGGATGAAGAACCTTATTTTAGAGCTCTGCTTTTAGGCTTAGAACTATTATTCCAGGCTTTTGAGAATACTATAGTGTTTACTCATTCATGATAACTTTGTGGAAGGGTTAGAAAAATTTATAGTTACAATTCTGTTGTTGATTATCAGAAATTGGATGATAGAATAGGTGAGCACTGAGCAGGGCTGATATGAACTTTTTTCTTACATGTGGCGGTTTCTAAATTCTTGAACTCCTGGTGCCTAGTGTTCTGCAGACGTCGTTTTGCGAGTCATGTCTTAGCCTTTGGAAATATTCAACCTTGTGGGGTCATTAGTTATTGTCATATTGGTGATCATGAACCAGATGGGAGGGGGTATTAATTACCATTGAGGAAGGCAGGGAGATGGATGGACCACACTGTGGGATAATGAATATGACAGCTGACTTTTAAGCAAACGATTCTGTTAATGATCTACATGAGATAGGAGATTTTTGTGAGAACTTGTGGAGGATTTAGGATCTTGACAGAAACACAAAATTAATGAGTCCGTTCACTTCTAACTGAGCATAATGACTAAGAAATTTACAATCTAACATAAAGATTATAGCTTTACTGATTCTCTAACAGGCTACGTGTAAACTGTTTTCCAATTGATATTTTAACTTTCTAGCGAGACCATTTTGGACGTTAAGATTGGTGGCTTCTGGGTTCTAGGAGTTGTTTTGTCCTGACCAGATTTGTGACCTAATTTGTAGGAAATGAATTGAAGAATCATAGAGAACAATCTTCTTGGTAAATCTATAAATCTATTTGTTCTTTCAGGCATCCCTTCTATAAATTATATAAACGTATGATATTTTAACTTTCTAGCGAGACCATTTTGGACGTTAAGATTGGTGGCTTCTGGGTTCTAGGAGTTGTTTTGTCCTGACCAGATTTGTGACCTAATTTGTAGGAAATGAATTGAAGAATCATAGAGAACGATCTTCTTGGTAAATCTATAAATCTATTTGTTCTTTCAGGCATCCCTTCTATAAATTATATAAACGTATGTCAAGATACATAATTTACCAAATGCGATTTATTTAATTTATTGAGTCACATGTCATTTATTCCTGACATTCTCTTCTTGGGCATTTTTTGCTAAAAAATTGAAACGTGTTCTGATGACTATGCAGGGAGTAAAGAGGAAACCTTTTTTGATTCTCAACCATGGCTAGACTCTGACTGCGAAGATGATTTTTACAGTGTCAGAGGAGGTAAGAACGTCTGAGCTGTTTCTTTCTTGCAAGCTTACCGTAGTTGTCATTTTCACTTTTTCTTTTCTTCTAGAGTTATTCTCGGAAATGTGGACACACTGAGCCCTCTGTCTGATTTTGGGAATTCAGAATAATGAACGAAATACTAAATGAAGAAGCAACTGTTCCTGTCTTATGATAGTTACAGTCTTTACATAGTTGTTAACTTTGCTGTGTAGAAACTTAATGCTGAGCAGATGTTATTCATTTCGAAGAGTTAATATTGCTTTTTCCTTTTCTCATTATCTTCACCCGTCTTTTATACTTGTTACTACTTATGCAGATTTTACCCCATCTCGTGGCAATACTCCAGTCCATCAGAACTTTGCTGGGACTCCTCGAGTCAACAAAACTTCTTTGCTGGATAAAAATCCCGGTTCCAATCCTGAACCATCCCCAACAGGAAAGAAATTGAAACTGGCTGATCTGTTCCGGCAAAGTACTACAGAAGGTTCAGAAGACCAACGCATTGATGAACAAAACACTCAAGGTAGCCAAAACATAGCTAATGGGAAGACGGAAGTTAAGACAACTATACTTGATGTACTTCCATCGGCAAGTGGTACCCCTTGTGTTTCTGGAAATAACTCTGTGTGTAGAAGTAGTGAATGGACTGCTAATGGAGATTCTGTAATGGAGGACAAGCCAATGAGATCTACACAGCGTTGCCTTCCAAGCTTTGTGTCATGTCGTACTTTTTCATTGACAGGAAGAAGAAGATGAGCCCTGCCGTAACTGTTAATGGTTAACCTTATTATCTTTTGGCAGACAAATACTATGTAGATTGGAGACAAACGACTATAGTCTCTCCCAGATGATGAATTCTGAGATACTTATCGTCACGATTGTCTGGTGTAAGCCTGTAAGGGACATGTAAAATGCAGCCAAGGAGACCTTCATGAGGATGTAATAGGTAAGTTCTGTAATAAGAAGAGTTTTACTAGGAAACCAGTAAATGTCCCCTGTAATGAACGCAAGCATTTTAAAAAAGTTTAGCTACATTTATGCAGTCTTTTTTTTTTCCTTTTCTTTTTTTTTTCTGCTTTTAAAATTCGGTTATCCCTTGCAATTTTCTAAGGGTGGGCACAGTTCAGTCTGGTTCAGTATGATTATAAAAAAATTATAATTATAATTGTTTGTTTTATTTAAAAAAGTAAATGTATGGTTTTTTTTATTTGAAAATTATAATTATTTTTAATTGTCGATTCGGTAAAATTTGATTTTTCAATTTTTTAATAATAATAATAATAATAAATTAAAAAAATTAATAACATTTACTGAATTTAACATTTACTTAAGTTTTTTTTTTATACTATAATTCTTCAAATCATCACAACCATCAATAAAAGTTATTCATAAGAAATAATCGTCATTTAAATTATTTAAAATATAGGAAAATAAAAAAAAATAATAATCCAAGTAAAAAATTATAAATATTTCATGAAATTAATCATCACTAAACACTACATAAATTAAATATATAAACAAGTATAATTATAAAATAACAACATAATATGATTAGATTTTAGAAAATTCAATTAATTCGGTTCAGTTCAGTTTTTTCAGTTAAAAAATTTATTCAAATTCGGTTTGATTCTGTTTTTTAATTAAAATATCGAACAATCATTGAAAATAAAAATAAAAAAATTATCACTTCGACTCGAATTTTTCCCCGTTCGGTTCGATTTTTCAATTTCAATTATTTTTTGTCTCACCCCTACAATTTTCAGTGTGCATATCCACAATACACACTGTTGACGGGTGATTTTCGTCTCAGGGGCAGTTTCGGGATAACCCTCTGATGAGTGGTAATTATATCACTATTTCTCACTCATTTAACCTAATATTTTGTATAGTTTCTTGAGTTTTGTGAATATTTTGATGTGTTTTGTGTTATTTTGTAGATAAATAAAGTTTTAGGACATTCTGGAGGTGATTTGGACCAAAACAGTGAAAATTGGAAAAATGGCATTTTGGTAATTTTGGCGCGTCGCGACGCTCAAGCCTTTGGCGTCGCGACGCCTAACGTGCACCGGGTCCATGCTAACGTGCGCCGGGTCCACATGTCAGAATCTGAGAAGTTTGACTTTGCTAACGTGCGTCGTGCCACGTGTCATCATCCTACGGTGCCGACAATCACCATTGCCACGTGTGCCACGTGTCACTCCACGTCACTGCCACGTCATCATCCACATCACCAGTTGACCGAGTCAAAGTGCCACGTCATCACCACGTCATCATCAACCAATCACAGTGTGCCATGTGTCGCAATCCTACGGTGTCGACACTCCCTTTCGCCATGTGTCGCCACGTCAATGCCCAGCCGCCTTGCCACGTGTCGCCTTATCTCCTTATCCAGAATCGCTACGTGTCAAGCCCTCAGCATGCCACGCCAAAAGAGACCGGCGTCGCGACGCTATAACCTTTGGCGTCGCGACGCCAGAGCCTATCCACGCCTATAAATTGAGCTCGAGGTTTCAGTTTCAGATGTACCATTCTCTCTGAATTCCCTGATGTAAATAGGGAGTTCTCTTCTTAGTTTCTTTAAAATTCAGTTTTGTAATTAATTTTAATTACGTTTTGTAATAGTAATTTACTTTTGTAATAGTAATAGTAATTTATTTCTTTTTAACTTTTAGAGTTTTACTATTCAACCATGAGGAGGTAACTTCCCCCTGCTATGGTGAAAGGTAATTCTTTTATTTTTGTTATTTAGATTAATCTCCCTTAAATATAATATATTCACTATTTTAAATTTGACTTAAAAAGGATACCGCCATATTGGTCGGTTGGTAATTCATTTTAATCTGGTTTAAACCTGACTAATAAAGGATACCGCCAGATTGGTCGGTTGGTAATTAAATTTTCTTACCGCCTATTGACCGGCGTAAACACACGCGTATAACGCAAGCGCACGTATCGTTCAAGTAGTATAAAAATATCGATCCCACGAGGACTTAATTCCTATTGTTGTTATTAATTATTGAATCTATTTATTTACAGATATCAAATTGAGGGAGAAAATAATGATTGCTTGATTGATTTGGTTGATTGTAGATTTGCTAAATAAATAAATAAAGAGACAAAAGAAAATACTAAGGAAAATAACAAAAGACACAAAGATCTAGGGTTGTGAATCATTCTAATATCTTTTAAAAGATGAAGTGATTATTTTATGTTTGTGTAATAAATCAGTTTACTAACCTGGAACACGAAATTATGCAAAAGCCTTTGTTGATGGTCAGACGCAAATACCCAGTTTAACCCAATTGAACCATATGTCTATGTCAACCAAATTATCTGGATTCATTAAGTTTAAGTTCCAATTATGGCTACCCCCGCCCGACAGGTATATGTCTATCCTGTAAGGAAATCTATTAAAGGGTTATTTATCCTCAAGAAAGATCGTGGGCTATTAAGTCTAAGGCTGAAACCTAAAATCCTTATGTCTAGTTCATTTTAGATTTACCACATCAATCTTATTAGTGATCAAACAACAAGAAGCATTAAGGTTAAGACTTAATAAATAAACCTTTAAATTACCCAAACTATAAAATAACTCATTATAAAACGGTGATATTAGAATTCATCACAACCCCATATAACTAACTTAGTTTCGACACATAACTAGGGCTAGTAAAAACTTAAATAAAATAAAAGACATAAAATTAAATGCTGAAAAGTAAATTGCTGAAAAGTAAATTATGAAAAGTAAATGCTGAAAGTAAATTGTTGAAAGTAAATTGCTGAAAAGTAAATACTGAAAGTAAATTACTGAAAAATAAATAAAGTAAAAGTACAATAAAAGAAAATGCTGAGGTAAAAAGATCCACTTTTATTACTTCTATTTTAGATATCTCCCTTAATATAATATTAACTTTGCATGATAATTACCAACCAGCCATATAGGCGGTATCCAGATTAAGTCAAATTATAATTAATTACCAACCGACCAATCAGGCGGTATCCAGTTTAGTCAGGTTAAAACCAATTTAAATAATTACCAACCGACCATATGGCAGTATCCTCGTTAAGTCAGGTTTTAACTAGTTTATATATTATAATTAAGGGAGATTAATCTAAATATTAGTAATAAAAGTTTTACCTTTTACCCCAGCAAATGGGAGTTACCTCCTCATTACTGAAAAGTAAAAAACTGAAAATTAAAGAAAAGAAAAGTATTGTACGTAAAGTAAATTACGGAAAGTAAAAACTGAAAAGTAAAGAAAAGAAAGTGCGAAAGCGGAAATTAATTACTAAAAGCTATAAATAAACAAACAAGATACAATTTTCTTAGTATTCTTAAGGAATTCCTTAGAAGAAAGTATGAATTTTACAAATGAAATGGCTTGCTATTTATAAGCAAAATTTTACCTCCATCAAATCATCCACCAAATTCATTATTAATTGCTCCACTAATTGCTCCACCAAATCCATTATTAATTGCTCCACTAATCTCTTATCATGTTTGGTGATGATTTGATCATTTTTATTATTTATTTATTAATTTATTTTTTTGCTTTGAAAATGATTGAAAGTGACTTTAATAATTACACACAACACACTTCTGGATGGTTCATCCATTTCGGGCATGAAATATTCAGAATTCGAAATTATTTTGTTTTTCCAAGTTGTAGCTCTTTGAGTCTTCTTTAATCTGGAACTTGAATCAGCTCAATCCGATATCGGAGTAAGAAGTTATGCCCAAAATACGACAGATGCGCAAAACTGGAATTTCCAAAACTGCACTTCGTTAAAACGCCCTTTCAAGTTTCCAATCTCCAAAATTAATATGTCAAGTCCAATTTTTGCCCTTATTTGACCCACATTTCATCCTAAATGATTTTATTATGTCCCAATATTATTTTATCTGCAAAATAAACTAAAACACATCAAAACGTTCATCAAACCCGAGAAACTAAACAAAATAATAAGTAAAAGGGGCGGTAAATATTGATATATTTTCCGTTCATCACGCCCCCAACCTAACATTTTTCTAGTCCTCGAGCAAAATGACCGGCGTAAACACACACGTATAACGCAAGCGCACGTATCGTTCAAGTAGTATAAAAATATCGATCCCACGAGGACTTAATTCCTACTATTGTTATTAATTATTGACTCTATTTATTTACAAATATTAATTAAGGGTAAAGAGAATGATTGCTTGATTGATTTGGTTGATTGTGGTTTTGCAAAATAAATAAATAAAAAGACACAAAAGAAAATACTAAGGAAAATAACAAAAGACACAAAGATCTAGAGTTGTGAATCCTTCTAATATCTTTTAAAAGATGAAGTGATTATTTTATGTTTGTATAATAAATCAGTTTACTAACCTGGAACACTAAATTATGCAAAAGCCTGTGTCGATGGTCAGACGCAAATACCCAGTTTAACCCAATTGAACCATATGTCTATGTCAACCAAATTATCTGGATTCATTAAGTTTAAGTTCCAATTATGGCTACCCCCGCCCGACAGGTATATTCCTATCCTGTAAGGAAATCTATTAAAGGGTTATCTATCCTCAAGGAAGATCGTGGGCCATTAAATCTAAGGCTGAAACCTAAAATCCTTATGTCTAGTTCATTTTAGATTTACCACATCAATCTTATTGGTGATCAGACAACAAGAAGCATTAAGCTTAAGATTTAATAAGTAAACCTTTAAATTACCCAAACTATAAAATAATCCCTTATAAGCCGGTGATATTAGAATTCATCACAACCCAAGATAACTAACACATAACTAGGGCTAGTAAGAACTTAAAAGTAAAAGACATAAAGTAAAAATGCTGAAAAGTAAAATAAAATAAAATGCTAAGGTAAAAAGAATTACTTTTACTACTACTAATTTAGATATCTCCCATAAAATAATATATAAACTTGTGATAATATTACCAACCGACCAGTCTGGCGGTACCCTGATTAAGTCAAATTAAGTCTAACCAGCCATAAAGGCGGAACCAAAATTAAATTACCAACCGACCAATCTGGCGGTATCCTTGATTAGTCAGGTTTAAACCAGATTAAAATTAAATTACCAACCGACCAATATAGCGGTATCCTTTTTAAGTCAATATTTTAAATAGTGAATATATTATTTTTAAGGGAGATTAATCTAAATAGTAACAGTAAAAGAATTACCTTTCACCCTAGCTGGGGAAGTTACATTCTCATGGTAAATAGTAAAAACTGTAAAAAGTAAGAAGTAAAAATTAAATTATTATTATTACAAAACGTAATTAAAATTATTTACAAAACTAAAAATTAAAAAACTAAAAAACTAAAAAAACTAAAAGAATCTAGAGAGAGAAACTCTCTCTTTAGATGGAATAGAAGAGAGAGAATGGTACAATGAATTCTGAAATCCCGAGCTCAATTTATAGGCACGGGTAGGCTTCGGGCATCGCGACGCCAAGGGCTTCAGCGTCGCGACGTTGGAACAGTGAGGCGTGGCACAATGACAGCTTGACACGTGGCGATTCGGATAAGAAGATAAGGCGACACGTGGCGAGGCGGCTAAGAGCTCAATTATTATGCTGATGTGGCGATGACGTGGCAAGGTGGCTGAGATCAATTGTCGGCACCATAAGATTGTGACACGTGTCACGGCGTGATTGGCTGATGATGACGTGGCATTTTGACTCAGTTGACATGCTGACGTGGATGATGACGTGGCATGACGCATGGCATAGTTGACTCGTTGACCGGATGATGTGGCGGCACGTAGGATGACACGTGGAAATAGTAATTGTCGGCACCGTAGGATGATGACACGTGGCACGGCGCACGTTAGCAAATTAGCTGTGATGGTGACACGTGTCACGACGTATTTTAGCAAAGTCAAACTTCTCAAATTCTGACACGTTGACCCGGCGCATGTTAGCAGATTCGGCGGATGATGGGCGTCGCGACGCGGGAAATTACCAAAATGCCCTTTTCGTCCAATTTTCACTGTTTTGCCCCAAATCACCTCCAGAATATCCTGAAACTTTATTTATCTACAAAATAACACAAAACACATCAAAATATTCACAAGACTCAAGAAACTATACAAAATATTAGGTTAAATGAGTGGGAAATAGTGATATAAATACCACTCATCACAAAACAACAAAATAAAATACAAGAAACAATTAAAATTAAACTAAGCCACTTTCGTAGGGATCACGGTTGCATTTAGCGTATGCAACAAGCCTTTAAACCCCTAGGTGTCCCTAGTGGACTAGTTGTAGTCTCGTGAGGGCTTACAGCAACGATACCCACAAACGTTTTACAAAAGTAAAAAGATAATAAAACTAATGCACACAAAAGCAAAAAGACAAGAAAAAATAGAATAAAGAAGTTAGTGACTAATCAGGTGAAACTTCTACTCCAAGTCAATATTTGTTTTATTTCTTTCTAAATTACCAAATAAGTAAATTCTCCAATTATATTTACCATTCTCCATATGCACAGCCAACAAAATATTAATCAACTCATTTTTGCCCACAACAGTCACAAGTGCAGTTGATAAGAGAGTAATATTTTTGTCTTAAAGTTCTATCAGATTTCACACATTTTTTGCAGCAATGGAATAATTTTTCTGATTTTTCTGATTTTTTTCTCTATTTTTTATTTATATACAATATCTTCCATCTATGTAACGAGTGTTGGGTCGGTGGCTCCCAAACCAGTTGGCTTTAGGGCACTAGGTGTTAAGACACCCCTACGAACTTAATTATTCAGACTTCAGATATATATATTTTTGCAGCATCTTTGATCCATGTAACGAGCTTTGGGCCAGTGACTCCCAAACCAGTTGGTTTTAGGGCACTATGTGTTAAAACACCCTTACAAACTTAATAACTCGGATCTTAGACATTTTTTTTTAATCCACTGCTTTTTGAGATGCTTCCTCCAATTAAACTAGAGCTCTGAATATTACAAACTTTTCAATTTTAGCTCATGTCCGTATGTTACTATATATGTTGATAATATCTGCTAACTGAACATATGAAGATCCATTTTAGTCCGTTTTATGGAGAATTTACAAATTAAATAATTTAAAAAGAAATAAACAAAAATTAACTTATTTCGAAAATAGGCTTGAGATACGTCTCAGGAGTGGAAACTCCTTACTCGACTATCTTTTACCAATTTCACCATTTTAGTCAAAATAAAAACACAAAAACGCAAAATATTTTTGTAATTTTTGAAAAAATTTCAATTTTTTTGTATTTTTCGAAAAATTTTGGACTAAAAATAAAAACAACACACAAACTAAAAACAAGGTACTGATCAACTAATTTCCTCCCCCAAACCTAAATGAGACATTGTCCCCAATGTCTTAAACAGTAGAAGAAGAGTTTAGAAGGTAGTACATCGTTAGCTGAAATTCTACAAGAAATTAAAGGTTAATATCCAGATTAACACGACGCCTCTTACCACGATCGTTCTCGGACCAATTTATCTTTGAAAGGATAGGGTCAACTTGTGGTTCATAGGCTAAGAGTTGGTCTATTAGATCTGTAGCAGTTCTGGCAGTAAAGATGAGTTCTTTCATAGGTTTTGACACGAACCCATTTCTCCTAGCATCATCAAGAAACACACAAAGAAAATCATAAAATCCATCAACATTAAACAGTCCAAGCGGTTTCTGGTGTATGTTCAGGTTCGCCCAAGATAGAACTATAAAAATTTCCTCCAATGTACCCAAGCCACCTGGCAAAGCAATAAAAGCATCAGCACGGTTAATCATTTCTACCAGTCGTTCAGACATACCTGGCACGATCAGTTCCTCTCCGTTTGATGGTTCAATGAGATTTGCCTCTGCCAAGGGTTTTGGGATGATTCCCAGAACATGACTGCCTCCTTCTTGTACAGCCTTTGAAACGATCCTCATAAGTCCAAGATTGCCTCTGCCATATATTAAGTGCATATTCCTTGCAGCTAAGACTCGACCCAATTCCTGTGTTGTTTCTACGTATTGTGGCTTAACACCAACACTACTACCGCAAAACACACAGATGTTTTCAACTCGTCTTCTCGAAGTGGCTTCCATTTTTTTATGTATTCCTTTCTCAACTCTGGATGCCTTCAAAAGTGCAATGACGGGCTGAATTTATAATACCTTAAAAAAGGTGAGTAATAATAGCACTAGTATCTTCCAGAGGACGTTTGTTTGCTAAACAATAAAATGAATCGTGAAAGGTCAAAAAGTCCGGATCATGTCTACGAAAATAAAGATAATTACAACAGAAAATCAAATCAAAGCAATAATTAAGGCAACGGAATTGTGTATGCAATACGCCACTCGCTTAGTATAAATTCATTAGGATGCGTCTCAAGAATTAATTCTTTACTCAGCCATCGCTAATAAATTGTTTCTCATCTTTGTGATTGCCAAACACCATTCCTTCTGTCTTAAAATGCTTCGTTTGTGCTTTTTCCTACAAAAATAACACACAAAATTAAAAACTCTACAATATGTATACACAAAATATGAAAACAGAAATTACAACAAATTGCATGGGTTGCCTCCCTGCTAGCGCTAAATTTTTCGTCTTCAGCCAGACGTGATTGAAATCCATCTGTCAAGGAGGTTTCAGCGTCGTTTTGGATGTCCGATTAAAGACAATCCTGTGAGCGTTGCTTTTGAATGGTCTATTCCAAAGGTAAATGGGCAAAAAGAGTTTTGTCTCATTTAGTGCTCGTGCCGCCTTTTTGCTCCTTGTTGTTCCAGTGGTTTCTGCAAAGAAAGAAAGAAAATCAGAAGGTCTCGTATGGTGCTTGACTTGGAATGAGAGTTCCATTATGTCAAGCTTCTGGGTGATATCTTTGATTTTTACTCCCCAAAACAGTGATGTTTCTCTTGAATGCTTTGGATCTTTATTAAGGTCAGACATTTGCTCCTCCATTTGCTCTATTTCTTGCTCCACATTTTCTTCACAGATGTATTGTAAAATGTTTGTATTCAGCTCTTCATCTGTCATCTGTGAAATACATGCTTCAAAATTGTCAACCTGAGGATGCAAAGATGTTTCTGACATTAGGTTTTCATCATCTGATACGACTGGAATGGATGGTTCAGATAGATCTTCTTCAAACATCATGGTAAAGCATGCTCCAAGATCTTCATTTTGAGGATTGAAAGTTTGATCCTCCGTTGTTGGTGCAGTTGGTACAAATAGATCAGCTTCATCCTCGTCAGAATCTGAATAATAAAAGTCAAATTGAGACTTTGTCGGTTCGGGCTCCTGAACTGATACCTCTGGTTGTTGATACTGCTCAGCCTCCTCCTCTGTTGAAGTGTCATTGTGAAATGATTGGTACTCGAAGGCTTCATCAGTGTCATCTGAAACTGGTTCTTGAGGTATGTAGTTCTGGTTTTCTGTGAATTGTCTCATTTGATCTGTCATCCTCTGAATGAATTCTGATTGTCTCTGAATACTTTCAAATTGATTCTGGCTTGTTTCAAGCATTGTATCCAACTTTTCTTTTCGTTTCTTGAACATATCTTTGAGCATGTTTAGCAACTGATCTTCCTCTGATGTTTCTGGTTGTTGATGAAGATCATAGGTAGATGGTGGATAAGATGGAAAATGTGGTTCTGTGAAATGTGATGGCTCGTCATACCATGAAGGATCTTGATAGCTCTGCCACACTGGATGGTAGTTGTATTCGCAATAATCTCTAGGGTGGTTACCATTACATATGTCACATCTCCACATTGTGTCTTGTTGAGCAAATGTGGTATCGCTTGGTTCTGGCATCCAGTGATAATTGTTGGGCTAGACAACAGGCCTCAGAAAACCGGACTGTTGCTCCCAGATTTGGGGTGTATCTTCTAGTAAAGCTCGTGATCTCTCAATCTCCCAATAATGTTCCATTTTTTTTTCAATCACCTGAAACAAAAGAAAGAAATAAAAATTACATATAAAAATAAAGAAAATTAGATACAAGTAAATTAGATAGCTTCAAAATTAATAACTCAAGAAAAATAAGTCCCCGGCAACGGCGCCAAAAACTTGACCGGCGTAAACACACGCTTATAACGCAAGTGCACGTATCGTTCAAGTAGTATAAAAATATCGATCCCACGAGGACTTAATTCCTACTGTTGTTATTAATTATTGAATCTATTTATTTACAGATATCAAATTGAGGGAGAAAAGAATGATGCTTGATTGATTTGGTTGATTGTAGATTTGCTAGATAAATAAATAAATAAAGAGACAAAAGAAAATACTAATGAAAATAACAAAAGACACAAAGATCTAGGGTTGTGAATCATTCTAATATCTTTTAAAAGATGAAGTGATTATTTTATGTTTGTGTAATAAATCAGTTTACTAACCTGGAACACAAAATTATGCAAAAGCCTATGTCGATGGTCAGACGCAAATACTCAGTTTAACCCAATTGAACCATATGTCTATGTCAACCAAATTATCTGGATTCATTAAGTTTAAGTTCCAATTATGGCTACCCCCGCCCGACAGGTATATGTCTATCATGTAAGGAAATCTATTAAAGGGTTATTTATCCTCAAGAAAGATCGTGGGCTATTAAGTCTAAGGCTGAAACCTAAAATCCCTATGTCTAGTTCATTTTAGATTTACCACATCAATCTTATTGGTGATCAGACAACAAGAAGCATTAAGCTTAAGATTTAATAAATAAACCTTTAAATTACCCAAACTATAAAATAACCCCTTATAAAACGGTGATATTAGAATTCATCAAAACCCCAGATAACTAACTTAGTTACGACACATAACTAGGGCTAGTAAAAACTTAAATAAAATAAAAGACATAAAATTAAATGCTGAAAAGTAAATTGCTGAAAGTAAATTGCTGAAAGTAAATTGCTGAAAGTAAATGCTGAAAAGTAAATTGCTGAAAGTAAATTGCTGAAAGTAAATACTGAAAGTAAATTGCTGAAAAATAAATAAAGTAAAAGTACAATAAAAGAAAATGTTGAAGAAAATGTTGAGGTAAAAAGATCCACTTTTATTACTTCTATTTTAGATATCTCTCTTAATATAATATTAACTTTGCATGATAATTACCAACCAGCCATATAGGCGGTATCCAGATTAAGTCAAATTAATAATTAATTACCAACCGACCAATCAGGCGGTATCCAGTTTAGTCAGGCTAAAACAAATTTAAATAATTACCAACCGACCAATATGGCAGTATCCTCGTTAAGTCAGGTTTTAACTAGTTTATATATTATAATTAAGGGAGATTAATCTAAATATTAGTAATAAAAGTTTTACCTTTTACCCCAGCAAAGGGGAGTTACCTCCTCATTACTGAAAAGTAAAAAAACTGAAAATTAAAGAAAGAAAAGTATTGTACGTAAAAGTAAATTACGGAAAGTAAAAACTGAAAAGTAAAGAAAAGAAAGTGTGAAAGCGGAAATTAATTACTAAAAGCTATAAATAAACAAACAAGATACAATTTTCTTAGTATTCTTAAGGAATTCCTTAGAAGAAAGTATGAATTTTACAAATGAAATGGCTTGCTATTTATAAGCAAAATTTTGACTCCATCAAATCATCTACCAAATCCATTATTAATTGCTCCACTAATTGCTCCACCAAATCCATTATTAATTGCTCCACTAATCTCTTATCATGTTTGGTGATGATTTGATAATTTTTATTATTTATTTATTAATTTATTTTTTTGCTTTGAAAATGATTGAAAGTGACTTTAATAATTACACACAACACACTTCTGAATGGTTCATCCATTTCGGGCATGAAATCTTCAGAATTCGAAATTATTTTGTTTTTCAAAGTTGTAGCTCTTTGAGTCATCTTTAATCTAGAACTTGAATCAGCTCAATCCGATATCGGAGTAAGAAGTTATGCCCAAAATACGACAGATGCGTGTTGTGTGTAATTAATACATACAACACATGTACGGATCGGTGATCTAACACAATGGAGGTGACTTAACACATACTCTACAAAGACCAAGAAAAAATAACAACTCTGATGCCCAAAGACAGCGTCCTGCCTGGTGCCTCCCAAACACAATTCTGAACCTTACAATCCAGCATCCCGGCTAATCAGGCTACGGATCGGTGATCTGGGGCGGTCTGGAAAATACCCCACGGGGGACGACAACACCCCGTATGTGTCATTCCTGGGTGTTTCTCAAAGGTCCCACCAGCCAACTCGTAGGGGAAAAAACCTTCATGGGTCCGAATTGCCCAAGGTAACAATGGTCATGGAGGCTCTTAAGCCGTCCCCATGCCTTGTCCCAAGATGGTTCTCAACGGGAGTCACCAGCCAACTCGAATGGGAAAAAACCTTCATGGGTCCGGTTTACCCAAGGTAACAATGGTCATGGAGGCTCTTAAGCCGTCCTCATGCCTTGCCCCAAGATGGTTCTCAACGGGAGTCACCAGCCAACTCGTAGGGGAAGAAACCTCTCTAGGTCCGGTTTACGCAAGCTACTCCTCAAAGATGCGAGTCATGGGGTAGTTACGCTCCGGCCTCGGGGGCTTGATAATGACACCCGGGATTGGCGTGCCGCTAGGGGTTCGCACTTTTCCCACATGTACCCCAACCCTTGGCGTGTTTTGGATACTCAAATGTGAATGGAGTCAGGTCGGAACACTTTCACCCGGGGGTTTGATAATGACACCCGAGATTGGCGTGCCATGGGCTTGGTGTCTTTCCTAACTACCGATCATCCCTTCGCATCGAGCATATCCCAAGAATATTGAACATAGATTTCGCATTCAATTAATAAACAAGTAAAATGGACAAGTTTCTTAATTCAAAAGAGAAAGTTTTATTCATATTCAAGGGACCTGATGCCCTTACAACTCTTTGCGGGTCATTTTAAAAGAGTTTTTTACAATCATTTCTGGTTCTTCAGATCCTTCTGGTCTGAACTTGATTTTGAAGTTCCGAACCATGTTAACAGTGTCCCTTCTTGTCGAGCGCTCCATTAACATCTCTGGACAATTTCGGAGCTCGGTCGAGAACCCTTCCCATGGTCTTTGGTGGCCCCCGTGAGATTTTTCTCCTTTCTTATCATTCGGGGAGGCCATTGTGCTGAACGGAGAGGCCCTGATAGATGCTGACCTCGTGCCCTTGGCCCATTAGTTCCCTGGCCGATCCTTGAACAATACCTCCCTCTTGGAACTGAGGACCTGGCAGGCCGAACAAGCGTAACACCTTCTCTCGGAGGAGCTTGTTCAGCTATGGCCGGCGAAAGTCACCCATTTTTGACGTTACATTTCATTCTACAACTCAGTCCTGATGGGTGATCGTTGCCCATCCTTTTTACATTCCATTCTACAACTCAACAAGGAGAGTCGTTGCTTCCACCATCTTTCCCTCTGTCGCCAATCTTCTTTCCTCTTGCGAACCCTTTCATCTTTCCGTTCTGACCAGCTTCTTCCCATTCCCTTTCCTTTTCGTCCAATATTCCTTTCGCTTTCACAAACCACTCTGCTGCTGAACTTTCCAACGATCTATGGCTTCCGCCTTCCGCCATCGTCTTACTACGCAAGTTGTTGTTTTGTTCTATCCCCACAGACGGTGCCAATTGTTGATGGGTGATTTTCGTCCCAGAGGCAGTTTCGGGATAACCCTCTCGAGACAATCTTCCTTCAACCTTGAATTTATTTGGTTGTGGGAGACCAAAAGCAAATGTGGCAAAAAGGCAAGAAAAACACAAGGATCGACAAAGAGTATTTAACGTGGTTCGGCGGAGCAAGTCCAGCCTACGTCCACGGGCACAAAGTAGATGGTAGCTTTTATTACGAAAACTAGCTCGGCCGACCTGTTTCGAAGGAAGGTCTAAGCAGAACCGAGCTGTTTGCTTTTCAAGTTTTTACAAGTGATGCTCCCTCTTTTGCTACAAATTTCGCTATCCCCTACAAATGAATCTAACTTCTCTTTATATACTCAGAGAATTACAACACTGTTACCATACTTCCATGACGTCTCCCATGTGAACTTCCGACTGATTGACGGGTCATCTGCCCCAAAACTGTCTTTGCCGAAAGCAAACCTGCCACCTGACGGCTTGTCACATCACCATGTTTTCTCCACTGCCACACGCAATAATAATTTACGTGACGTCTCCCATGTGAACTTCCGACTGATTGACGAGTCCTCTGCCCCAAAACTGTCTTTGCCGAAAGCAAACCTGCCACCTGACGGCTTGTCACATCACCATGTTTTCTCCACTGCCACACGCAATAATAATTTACGTGACGTCTCACATGTGAACTTCCGACTGATTGACGAGTCCTCTGCCCCAAAACTGTCTTTGCCGAAAGCAAACCTGCCACCTGACGGCTTGTCACATCACCATGTTTTCTCCACTGCCACACGCAATAATAATGACGCCAGCCTGTACAGTGCTCTTAATTAATGGCATATGTCAGAAGGAAAAGTCTGAATTACCCATGATCACACGTCGGTCTTAGGCAGGTCGGTCAAAGACCTACCAAGCTACTGAAATTGTTCCCTTCCTGACCCAAAATATCTGAGCTCAATCAACTTGTTCCAGAAGGTAAGATAAAACCAAATCGAGCCGCCAGTCTACTGTGGTCGACCTCGGCTCTGAGGTTGTCGGTCTCTGAAAACTGCAACGCGTTGTGTCCTCTGGTCGGCCAGATCTGGGAAACAATGTCCGGACTCTCTTACTGTCTGAGAACTGATCAATACCTCTGAACATCTGATCCTCCAAAAGTGGGAAATTTCCTCTCTGCCCTTGCCGAACTGTTCAATTACCTTAGTTGCAGAAATCTTCATCAACAAACACAGAACCCTTACAGAGTTCCATAAACAAGTACATTGTTTCTCAATTTGCTGTCAATTTGTATATGACCTTGTTGTTAGCTGTGGCCTGTCAAGCCTTGCTTGTCATGATAATGGTAGGTTTAGTGAAGCTTGTAAACGGTAAAATCTGGTTGTGAATTCTTATCAATATACTGTAGGGGTTTCACCCTAGCATAATTGTTGAGAGTTTGATAAAATAAACAATAAATTAGCAAACGTAAGGCTGCGTACATCGAATCCTCCTCAGAACCCATAGTATTGGAAACTAAGTGCCGGGCCATCCTGATAAAAGAAAGCAGTAAATCAGAAATGCTGTAAACTATGGCCGTAGTTGAAGTTGTGAAATAGTTTACTTAGTTATCGAGCTACAAAAAGGCAGCCAGCTTCTTTCTGTATCTGGTTACAATTGTGTCCAATACAAAAACCTCATGAGCCGTGCCCAGATTCTACTTTTTCCCATCTTGTCACTTCTTTTTAGCCCAATTAAACCCAATAAATGAACAACAATAGCATGGACTCTGGCCCTCTGACCATCAAGATTCCAACAGAGTAGATCAATTGAGGACCAAAGCGCATCAACTGTAAATTACAAAACTATCATCACATGAGAGTCATGAATTTAGGAGGGTAATACTAATGGCCAACTTTTTCTGGACAGTGGGTGTCGGTGATGGAGCATAAAGTAAAAACAAAAAGTACTTCTGAAAAGTTAAAACTTATATACAGTTTACTCTCACTGGATCTGATCATGGACACCAATGTGAAAGCCATATAAAAAAAAGTCAAAAGACACCCTGAAAATGAAATTGATGGGTGGGTGGGCATCTATTGGCACATATGCCTGGTTCCCATTATTTCCTTATTTTTACATTCCTTTATCCATCATCACACACTTCATTATGTTTGTAGCATCTGATGCTTACACACAGTTCAAGATCATTTGAATTTTTTTTTTTTTTTTATCACTGAGTACTGCACAAAAAGATCTGAAGCAGCGTGATGATGCCACTGTGTTTATGAATTTTGCCTTTGCCACAAATTATGTTAATTGAGCATTGACTTGGGGCTCCTCTCTTATGTTCAATGAAACTACTTGTTAGAAGAATTACCTCATAAAATTCAAGCCGTTTAAGAAGAAACAAGATAGGAACTAACACAGGTCACAAATTGGATTGGTCCCTAACAAATATTATTTATTCTATACACGTAAAGGCAAATGCCCCATTTTCCAATAACCTCCAAATCAAATACATCCCAGAATCCAAAAGCTTAGCCTAATTAAGTTTTGTCTCTCTCTGTCAACTGCAATCCGTTTAAGCTTCCATAATCAGATTTGCCTTTTGGTTTTATATCAATCATGATTCATGAACTTGGATCGGATATGCATATACATATATCCAAGTTTGTTGATTATAAGAAGTAAAAGCAAAAGCTGGGACCCACGACCCCATTCCTTCAGATAAATGATCTAAACACAAATCGTTTTCCCACTTTCTTTGCCTCTTTAGCATCATCAATTATATAAAGGACAGGTTTCATTGTCACTGCTAAGCAATAAGCAAAACAAGGAATCATATATGGCTCCCCGTGGTTTGTTCTTGAGCTTATGTGTCTTGGTTCTTTTGGTGGTCGAGCCCCGTTCAGCATATGGGTCGAGCCATGGTTGGTTTGGTCGAGCCAGGGATTCTACAGCTGCTCAAGAGATTGGTATTTGCGCCTCCTCTGTCATCATACATGGCTACAAATGCCAGGAAATTGATGTAAGAGCTCAAACTTGAGTTAATTAATTAGCATTAATGAATACACTGATTAACGTTGGGCTTGTGTGTTTTCAGGTGACAACCAAAGATGGGTATATACTTAACTTGCAGAGGATACCGGAAGGCAGTGTTGCCGGTGCCGGCGGAACTAATAAGCCACCGGTTTTAATACAACATGGGGTCTTAGTGGTAAGTTAATTAGCTTAATATCTCAGTCACATGTAGCAGCACTACACTGTCACTGTGTGTGAAACCTGACTCTGGGTTTAACAACACGACAAAAGTATCACATACAATAAGTGAGTAATATCCATATTAAACGTATTAAAATAATAAAAAAAATTTAATAAATGATAATTATATTTAATATAAATGTATTTATTATATATTTATTATTTAATAATAACAAATTACCTAGAACGATATTATTAAAAAATTTACTTTCTAAGTTTCATACTAATACCACTATTGGAAATTAGAAATTTTCCCCTTCTGGCTTCTACATTATTATGGTACTTTGAAATTGCAATGATTATTGTCAAAAGATTGACATTAGAAATTAAAATGTGCCATCATCAACTCATGTTGGCCAATTGTATTAATTATTAATTACTTTGTGCTTAAGTAATAGACTTTGTAATCAAGTAGAAATCCTTACCTTGATCATCATGCACTTGAAGTCAGCCAAAGGCTCCAAAAAAGCCAATAACAAAGGTGTTTTTTTTAAAAGAAGGTGGCTTGATTTACGCCATCAAATTTCACATTTTGGGCATGTCCAGCCCAGTAACTGCTGTTTTTAATAATTATAGATTTTTTATAATTATAATTATTTGGTTATTTTTAAAAATAATCATTTAGTTTTTTAATTAAAAAATATAATTTTTTTTTATTGTCTATTCGATTTGGTACAATTCAGCTTCTTAATTTTTTAACAATAACAATAAAAAATAAAAATATTAGTAACATTCACTGAATCTAACATTTACTTAAATGTTTTTACACGGCAACTCTTCTAATTATCATAACTACACAAATAAATTTTTTCTTAAGATGTAATCATTATTTAAATTATTTAAAATATAAGAAAATAAAAGGAATAATAACCATATTAAAAAATTATAAATATTTCATGAAATTAATCATCACTAAACACCAAATAAATTAAATTTGTAACAAATATAATTATAAAATAATAATACAATATTATTAGACTTAAAAAATTTAATTAATTCGATTCACTTCGATTTTTTAATTAAAAAATCAAACGGTTATTTTTAAGTTAAAAACACTATCACTTCAATTGATATTTTCGGATTCGATTAGATTTTTATTTTTTTGATTCATCGCTAAAGGCTAATCATGGTTGACCAAAATTCCAAATTTTAGCATACCCTTTTGGAATTGAATCACCATTCGTGCTTTCACTAGGATTAGGTGTACAAATTTTGACCTCAATCACTGATTCGACTCGAACTGTACGAGTTTTGAAAATTTTATAATATTGCCGGTTGGCTAGATCTGATCCGCGTCGGATAAGTCTGGTATGGGGTTGGGGATATAGTACTTATATTTATCTTGTTCAACCAATGAATTTTGAAAAATTATATCCGTACTCATTATATGGGCCTCCTTTCATACCCATATTTTTACTTTTAATAATATGTGATATTAATATTTATACTTAAGGGTGAAAATGGGCCGGGCTCGGGTTTTGATAAAACCCGACCCGATCCTGGCCGAGACGGGCTTTACCAGAGCCCAATTTTTTTAATATAAAAATTTATATATATAAAATTTTTATATTAATATATATATATTTTTAATTATTTTAAGCCCGGATCAGACCGGGCCCAGGATTTTTTAGTTGAGCCCAGCCCCGGCCCGAGCCGGACCGCCCATTTTAAAGCTCAGCCTGGATTTTTTCTGACCCGGGCCGGGCCCGAATTTTTTTGCCACTCTTATTTGTACTAAACCCGTCTAATTAACGGACATATAAAATTATACATGTACTGAACGTAACACACCTGACCCTAGAGGCCATCTTTAATTTTATGGTTGCAGGTTATTCTTTTTTCTTGATCCACCCACACGGGTTGGAGTCAACAAAAAAGAATGATCCGACTCGCCAAATCAAAAAAAATAAAAAAAATCCTAATTAGGATAATGATGAATGATTGCATAATGCTATGCCCATTGGTCAAAAAGTAGAGAGACTTCGTAAAGTGAACGGGATAGTGAAGACAGCTAGCTAGTGTAACGAAAAGCTTCTTTGAAGCAGTAAAAACATGTGTTGAGCTAACCAAGTGCAGAAGCTAAAAGTCATAAGTAGACATGAACTGAGTGTTTTTGTTTCAGTGACAAAGTGAGAATTTTTCTTCTTTTTTTTTTGATTTCCAAGGCGAAAATCCGGTGATTCTTGTCCCTATTACTTGTATTCTTTCAGTATGGGCTAAATCTTCTGACATTGCAAAAAATCAAGCACCCTTCGGGGCTCGAATTAAAATGGGCCCAAAATTCAATATAGCTTTCTTTGCAGCGAGGCCACATCACATGCACGTCTTATAATTATTATTTGTCCGTTTTCTTACGTGGGGGCAAAAGCCACAGCTTGAGTTCAAAGTTGTTGTTGTAGGATGGAATGACATGGCTGCTTAATCCACCAGAACAAAATCTACCGTTGATTTTGGCTGATCAGGGGTTTGATGTGTGGATTGCTAACACCAGAGGGACCAGATTTAGCCGACGTCACATCTCTCTTGACCCCACTCAACCGGTACTTTTATAATCTTCTTGTAAATATTTATAACTTGAAACGGTATTGTATTAAGCTGAAACTGTGTCATATATATGGCAGGAATTCTGGAATTGGTCATGGGATGAACTTGTGGCCTATGATTTACCAGCCGTTTTTGGCCACATATACAGCAAAACTGGGCAGAAGATTCATTATGTGGGCCATTCATTGGTGAGATAAATTAAATTAATTAATTAATTACCGTATGTTTCTTTTAATTGATTGATTCGAGCTGATCATAAATAATGTGCAATATGTGAACTTAATTAACAGGGAACTCTTATAGCACTGGCATCTTTCTCAGAAGGGTTACAAGTAGACAAGCTGAAATCAGCAGCCTTGTTGAGTCCCATTGCTTATTTGAGCTACATGAACACTGCCCTTGGAGTTATTGCTGCTAGATATTTTGTCGGGGAGGTAATTACAGAGTTTAATTTATTTTAATTTGCAGATTATTTGAACATAATTAACACATAATTATAAGTGTTCCCAACAGATCACTACTCTATTTGGTCTAGCAGAGTTCAATCCAAAAGGGTAAGAACCAAGATATTGATTAGAATAATTAATTAAGCTGTGTTTTTAATTTGTTAATTGGCTTGTTTTCCTGATAATAGGAAAGCTGTAGCTGACTTTCTCAAGAGTCTTTGTGCTAATCCTGCAGTAGATTGCTATGATTTGTTATCATCACTTACAGGTAATATTTTTGAGCTTGATTAATAAATTTATATGCATATGCTTGTAAATTGTAATGAATTTTTTTCATAAGAAAAATGTTTACAGTCATACTTAATCTTGGGCTAATTGAATTTTCACAGGGAAAAACTGCTGTCTTAATTCTTCCACAGTCGATATTTTCTTGAAAAATGAACCTCAATCAACATCAACCAAAAACATGGTTCACTTGGCTCAAAGTAAGTACTAATTATCGTCTCAATGTAATTTAGAGTGATATTTAATCATAAAATAGAAAAACATGACTAACACGATCAAGTATTAACTTGTTATTCATTTGATCATCGTTCGAAATCTGGAAATAATTTTTCTATGAAAAAAAATATGGAGTTAGATTGCGTACATCAAGATTTATAAAGAAAATTTTATGCGTTGGATATGATTTTTATTTAATGATAAAATGATCACTAATTTACAGCTGTTAGAGACGGGGTGATTACGAAATTCAACTATGGGAGACCCGATTTTAATCTGATGCATTACGGGGAAATTTGGCCACCGATTTACAATATCTCCAATATTCCACATGACCTTCCTCTTTTTGTCAGCTATGGAGGCAATGATGCACTTGCAGATGTTAAAGACGTCGAGAATTTACTCGACAGGTTCAAGTTTCACGACGGAGACAAGCTTGGCGTTCAGTTCATCAAAAGTTATGCACATGCGGATTTCATCATGGGTGTCAATGCTAAGGATATCGTGTACAATCAAGTTGTATCTTTTTTTAAACGTCAACACTAATCAATAATTATAATCAATTAATCCTCAAAGCAGAGCCTGAATTAATTAATTTTATGTATTAGTCTTATTTATTTTCTTTCCCCTTTAATTAATTACTCTTTCACCTTGTCGGTAACACCTTATCAGATTATTGGGATCCAATCCGTTAGCCGGTAACTCCCCATGGATTAACCGATTAGCCGCTTGTTACACTGTGCAAAAATACAATGAATAACCGGTTAATCGGTAATTTACTGTCTACCCGATTCTTAATATGTATTTCACAATACAATACCACAGAGTAGCCGTTAATATTTAACTAAGGCTGACATAAAATTTCGAATGAGATTCGATATCTCGTACTATTTGAAATGAAAAATCATCTCAAATAAAAATTATAGTCTATATATGGGACAATTTTCTAAAAAAAAAAAAAAATAGAATTGTACCGAATCTCAAATTTTAATTTTAGAAATCTCAAATCTCGATCAGGATTCAGGATCTAAAATCATTTGGTTCAAGATTCTTCACAATTTTTTCTCCTGCATTATAACAAAAACGGGATGAGATTAGTAAGAGACGTCCCGATTACCATCCATCTATTTAATCGGCTAGCCGATTCCGGGTAAAAATATAGAAATTACACTTAATCAACACAAATCCATAATCACAGCCAAATAGATACTGTTGATGGGGATTTCTACAGCTAAAGTTTCTGAGTAGCTCGGTAGGGGCAGAGAAGGAAATTCTCCTCATCCAGGGGATCGGGGGTCAAATGATAGTTGCCGTTCTTCAACCCGACGTGGAGACCGGGCACAACATGATTCAGTTCTTAAAGGCCGACAACATCAGAGCTGAGACCGACCACAATAGTCCGGTGGCTCAGTTCATTTATACCTTCTCCCAGGATCGGGATAGTAAGCTCGGGTCGGGAATGGCTGAGGCAGTTCAGTTCGTTGTCTGAATGGCCTCTTGAAGACCGACGTGGGATCAAAGCAGTTAGATTTTTCCCTCCAAAACTCTCACATTCGAAATTCGACAGGCTGTCATCATTAATGAAAAGGTCTGACAATGTACTTTTACGGCAGGATGTGACAGGAATTCAAAGGGTAGGTTTTACTTTCGACGATGGCAGTTTGGGGAAGGGAACCTGTCAAATCACCGGAGATCCGCAGACCTGCGGGGCTGACGTCACAAAGATTTGCAACAGTGTTGGATATCCATTAATATATAAGGGATGATTAATCACATTTGTAAGGGTTACTGAATTTTTCCATTTGAGAACCATTTGTAAGAAATATTGTAAGAGAACAACCTGCTCGGTTTCTTTAGACCTTCACTAAACAGGTCGGCCGAGCTCGGTTAGGTAATAAAAAGAACCTCCCACCCCACTTTGTGACCGTGGACGTAGGCTGGTTGAGCTCCGCCGAACCACGTTAAATATTTTCTTTTCGATTTCTTGTGTGCATCTTATCTTTCGCCAAATTTACCTTTGGTCTCCCCATAACCAAACAAATTCAAGGTTTAGGGAAGGTTGTCTCGGGAGGGTTATCTCAAAACTACCCCTGGGACGAAAATCATCCGTCAACAGTTGGCGCCGTCTGTGGGGAAGAGCAAAAAGCAAGTAGCGTGGTAAGACAATGGCGGAAGATGGGAACCATAGGTCGTCAGAGAGCTCAACAACAGAGTGGATGGGAAAAACGAAGGCCGCCATGTCGTGTTATTACTTGAAGCTGAAGTTTCCCATTCGGACGGGGATCAGGATTGTATGTGGAAATCAGAAGGTAGCCTGGAGTTTCTTTGCCACTGTTTCAAAAGAGACTCTCAGTATATAGAATGGTAGACGGAAGAAGAGAAAAAAGGGAAGATGAGGAATCAGACGAATCTCCAGATGCACGATCCAAGAAGTTTGCCCGCTTGGGGGCAGCCGAAGAGTTGGAGTCAGTAGAACTCTTTGGTCCAGGGAAAGTCATTAAGGTAGGAGCTGGTTTGGAAGATAACCTGAAGCAGGATATCCTAAAGCTTTTAGAGCGGTATGCATATATTTTTGCTTGGGGGAATAGTGACATGCCCGGGATAGACCCCAAGTTCATCAGCTACCATTTAGCAGTGGATCCGACTCATAAGTCGGTCAAGCAAAAAAGAAGAATATTCAACCAGGAGCGCTGCGAGGTGGCAGCGGCCGAGGTAGAGGGGTTGGTAAAGGCTGGATTCATCAGAGAGGTAAAATACCCGGAGTGGGTCTCGAATGTGGTTTTAGTAAATAAGCCTAGTGGGAAGTGGAAGATGTGTGTGGACTTCTCCGACCTTAATAAGGCTTGCCCAAAAGATAGTTTCCAACTCCCGAAAGTAGATCAACTGGTGGATTCAACTGCATGTCATGGACTGCTCAGTTTCATGGATGCCTTTTCGGGATATAATCAGGTAAAAATACATCCCGGGGACGAAGAGAAGACGACTTTCATCACAGATCGGGGGTTGTACTGTTATAAGGTGATGCCATTTGTCTTGAAGAATGCAGGGGCCACATTTAAAAGGTTGGTAAACAAAGTCTTTAAGCCCCCCATCGGTAAAACCATGCAAGTGTATGTTGATGACATGATCACGATGACCATGGAACCGGAGGGTCATTTGGGCGACCTCTCGAAAACTTTTGAGCTGGTGAGAAAACATGGCATGAGGCTGAACCCAGAGAAGTGTGCGTTCGGTGTAGCATCCGGGAAGTTTCTAGGGCACATGGTAAGTGCGCGAGGAATAGAGGCTAATCCGTAAAAAATCCAAGCAATTCTGGATTTGAAATCTCCCAGGACAGTCAAAGAGGTGCAGGGCTTGACGGGCCGAGTGGCAGCACTAAACCGGTTCATATCCCGTGCAACCGACAAATGTCACCCATTTTTCAAGTTGGTCAAGAAGATAAAGAAGGATGTCAGCTGTACGGCAGAATGCGAGGAATCATTCATGCAGCTCAAGCAGTACTTAGCCAAACCCCCGTTTTTGGCAAAACCGATCCCGTGTGAGACTTTGTTCTTGTATTTAGATGTTTCTAAATATGATGTGAGCTCAGTACTAGTGCAGGAGGCCGGTAAGATCCAAAGGCCGATGTATTATATTAGCAAAGCCTGTTGGATGCAGAGACAAGATATATTGTTCATGAACTGGTGGCATTGTCCTTAGTCACGGCTGCCAGAAAGCTGTAACCTTACTTTCAAGCTCATCCTATCGGTGTATATACCGAACACCCCTTGAGGCAGATTTTACATAAGCCAGAGGTCTCGGGCCGGTTAGTGAAGTGGTCGGTGGAGTTGAGTGAGCACGACATATCTTATTTGCCGAGAGCAGCGGTAAAAGGGCAGGCTCTAGCAGATTTTGTGGCCGAGTTATTGGGCCCCAGATTATAGAAGTTTCAGAGACCATGTGAGAGTTGTCTTTGGACGGTTCTGTTAGTTCACAAGATTGTGGGGCCGGGGTCATTTTACGGAGTAGTGAAGGCGAAGAAGTGGTATATGCCTTGAGATTTGCTTTCGAGGCCTTCAATAATGAAGCAGAGTATGAGGCCATTTTGGCAGAATTGAGGTTGTGCACGGCGGTGGGCGTCCTAGATGTGATCGTAAAGAGTGACTCCCTGCTGGCCATCCAACAGCTAAGGGGCGAATTTCAGGCTAAGGAGCCTGACATGGCGGCCTATATGGCCAAGGTAAGAAGTTGGCCGAAGAAATTGGTAATGTGCAGTTCGAGCAGGTCGGTCGGGAAAGTAACCATCAGGCAGACTCGTTAGCTCGGCTGGCATCCTCCATTAAATCGGAGAAGCCCATAACCATCCCTTTGATTTTTCTACATGAAAGAAGTATTGGTAAATCAGAGGTAATTGAAGTAGAGGTATGAGAGGAGGCCTATTGGATGGAACCATTCAAGAAATACTTAGAGACTGGGGAGGCGCCTGAAGACAGGAAGGAAGCGAGAAAGATGAGGTACCGAAGCTCCAAATTGTGTCTGATAGAAGGAGTATTATACCGAAGGGGGTATACTGTGCCGCTTTTGAGATGCCTCGCAGCAAATGAGGCTGATTACGTGCTCAGAGAAATTCACGGAGGCATTTGTGGAAGTCACGCCGGGGGGCAATCCATTGTGTATAAGGCATTGAGACAAGGATTCTACTGGCCGACCATGCACCAGGATGGGATGAAGGTGGCACAGAAGTGAGAAGGATGCCAGAAGAATGTGAACTTTCATCATCAGTCGGCAGAGCAGCTGACTTCACTAATTAGTCTCTGGCCATTCGCCCAGTGGGGGCTGGATATCATCGGGCCGATGCCAGCGGGGCGAGGACAAGCCAAGTATGTCATTGTTGCCATTGACAATTTCACCAAGTGAGTAGAAGCTGAACCTCTGTCCACAATCACAAAAAAGAGGGCAACAGACTTCGTAAAGAAGAGTATCATCTGTCGATTCGGAATTCCTCGGGCCATCATCACCGACAATGGGAAATAGTTTGACAGTAAAGGTTTCAGGAAGCTATGTGAAGACCTTCAAATCGCCTTGAGATTCGCTTCACCTACTCAGCCCAAGTCCAACGGGCAAGTCGAGGCTACCAACAAAACAATCAAGGCAAATTTGAAGGCCCGGCTTGGATCTTGTAAAGGATTGTGAGTCGAAGAACTACCAGAAGTATTGTGAGCGCACCAGACAACCCACAAGGACTCCACGGGAGAAACCCCATTTTCTTTGGCTTACGGGTGCGAGGCGGTAATTCCAGCAGAGATAGGGATAATCACCCACCGGGTCCGTGTAGGCTGTATTTTTGCATATAAGTCCCGATGATGAGTCCCACATGGAGACACTACCTCTTTAAGTTGTGGAAGTCGCGGGAAACGGACGTCGGAAGGGACAAGTCAGAAATTGACACCTTGTTGGATTTAATTCGTTTGCTTAGCTTCGGGTTTGCTCGTTAAGCCTCTGTTTTAAACTTATCCTTGGCCCAAAACCCCCGCAAGTCACACTCCAAGCCCATACATCACCTAAACCATACACCAAGCCCACCAAAATGGACCAAACTCACGCCCAAGAAGACCAAAGCCACGCCCAAAGCATTCCAAAATAACAAAATCACACATTAAACACATGTTAAAATCAAGACAAATCACATTCCCAAATTAAAAGATTCAAATCAAATCTCATCAAAGACTTTCCTAATTCAATTAAATCATATCCCTAATCAAAAAGAAGAAATCAAATCAAATTAAATCGCATCCCTAATTAAATAGATTTTACTTATAGCACACTAATTAGAAGATATCCCCATAATTACACAAAATCCTTTCCCTATTCGCATAAGGATAACCCCAACCTTTGCCTATAAAAAGAAGCCAAAACCAACTCTTCACACCCTAGCACATTCACACTTGAAGCCACCAAAACCAGCCCTCTACTTCCGCACATCACCAACCCTCTACTGCCGCACATCACCAGTCATCTACTGCCGTAAATCACCAGCCCCTAAACTGCCAGCATCACCGAGAATCATACCCCAGAAATAGTCCACAACATCACTGCAAATCCCCCTGGAACCAGCCCTCACCACCGCATAAAAACACCTCTGAAAACTGTCGCAAATCACCCCTAACCTGCATCTACACTACCGCAAAACACCCCCTGAAACCACCGAAAAATTGCACTGAAAAACAGCCCCTTTTCACCAAAAAACAGTCCCTGAAAAACTGCACTTTAAACCCGCAAACCAGTCCAGAAAAACTGCACATCCACCGCATAATGTGTTTACACAAATCCGTTCATTACCGGCGTAAACACACACGTATAACGCAAACGCACGTATCGTTCAAGTAGTATAAAAATATCGATCCCACGATGACTTAATTCCTACTGTTGTTATTAATTATTGATACTATTTATTTACATGTAAATAATTATAGGGAGAAGGGAATTGATTGCTTTTGGTTGGTTGAATGTGGATTTTCTAATTAAAATAAAAACAGACTCAAAAGAAAATACTAAGGAAAATAAAAGAAAAGACTCAAAGATCTAGGGTCGTGACTCCACACAATATTATATAAAGATGAATTGATTCTCTTATCTATATGTAATAAATCAGTTTGCTAACCTGGAACACGAATATATGCAAAAGCCTTTGTCGATGGTCAGACGCAAATACCCAGTATAACTCAATTGAACCATATGTCTATGTCAACCAAATTACCATGATTCATTAATATCAAGTTCCAATTATGGCTACCTCTGCCCGACAGGTATATGTCTATCCTGTAAGGAAATCTATTAAAGGGTTATCTATCCTCAAGGAAGATCGTGGGCTATTAAGTCTAAGGCTGAAACCTAAAATCCCTATGTCTAATTCATTTTAAGTTTACCAAATCAATCTTATTGGTGATCAGACAACAAGAAGCATTAAGCTTAAGACTCAATAAACAAACTAAAGAATTACCCAATAAATAATTAAATCAATTATTAAGCCTAGTAATATTGTGTTTCATCACTTCCCTAGAATAAAATAAAATGATGGGGTTAGAGGATCCACTTTTAGAAATCTCAAATTATTATAATATGGAAATTGCCAGTATTATCTAATTAAGTTGAACCAGCCATAAAGGCGGTGTTATTATTTATCCATAAACCAGCCATATAGGCGGTAATTATCTGTCACCTAAAGACCAGCCATATAGGCGGTGTCACATTATGTTACATAATTAAAACCAGCCATTAAGGCGGAATTAACTTTTAATTCATATTACAATGTCCATATTATAATTAAAGTGAGATTAATCTACCTTTACTATTTATAATTTAGAAATCTCCCTTATTATAATATATAAATCTGTGTGATATTTACCAACCAGCCATATAGGCGGTATCCTGATTAAGTCAAATTAATAATTAATTACCAACCGACCAACCAGGCGGTATCCTCATTAAGTCAGGTTAAAACCAGTTTAAAAATAATTACCAACCGACCAATATGGCGGTATCCTTATTAAGTCAGATCTTAAATAATTTATATATTATAATTAAGGGAGATTAATCTAAATTATAAAAGTAAAAAGCTTCACCTTTACCCCATCAGAAATTTAACTACAAAACATAAAAGAAAAGAGAAGAAGAAGAAGAACTATAATTATTACTGAAAATTAAAATACATAAATTAAATATTATTTATATTTACAAAAACTAGATGCAATCCTCTAAAAACATGGAAAAGCTCCCAAGGAAAGAACACCAAATGAAGTGAAGAAGAGCTCAATTTATAGGCAAACTCGGCAACCGGCGTCGCGACGCTGGCACGTGTTTTTGGTCAACGCGGTTTAACCACGCGGATTCTGTCGGCACAATCAAATGATGACATGTGGCACGCGGTGAGAGTGGTCCAATGAGAGCTTGACACGTGGCAGAATGTGATTTGCCAATAATTCGGTCCAATGAGAAGGTGACACGTGTCACGCGGAGTGTCGACACCATAGATTTTTGACACGTGGCAGGCGGTGCATTTTAGCTGATCTTCTGAGATGATGACACGTGGCACGGCGCACGTTAGCGTAGATGATGATTGTCGGCATCTTAGGATGATGACACGTGGCAGGCGTATTTTAGCGGATCGGCTGTGATGGTGACACGTGGCATAATACACGTTAGCAAAGTCAACTTTTCAGATTCTGACTTGTGGACCCGGCGCACGTTAGCAGCACTCGGCGCACGTCAGGCATCGCGACGCCAATTGTTTGCGCGTCGCGACGCGGACAAATTACCATTTTGCCAATTTTCACTGTTTTGCTCCAAATCACCTCCAGAATGTCCTAAAACTTTATTTATCTACAAAATAACACAAAACACATCAAAATATTCACAAAACTCAAGAAACTATACAAAATATTAAGTTAAATGAGTGGGAAATAGTGATAGATTTACCACTCATCACACGCAGCGGGCGTTTCTAAAGTGATATTGCAGAGAAGAGCATGAAAGTGTTGGCAGATGGCAGAGAAATAGCAGAAAATGGGGTTAATGCTGAAGGAGATGTAGTGATGCGTCAGATGAAGAAGACGCGAGCACATTTAAGCATTTGGGAGTTGCTGTGTGCATCACAGGAGTACAAGAGGGCCATGGTTGAAGCCTTGAGCAAGATAAGAATACCAGAAGATGCCAGCCCTATGATGTTTGTGGGATCGGTGCAGAAAGAAGCTTCACAGGTAATAACCTTTTTTGAAGAGGAACTCCTGGTGGAGGGAAGGAATCATAATAGGCCTTTATTCATAAGAGCTGAAGTGAGGGGTGAGAAAACGTCTTGTGTAATGGTGGATGACGGCTCATCTATCAATGTGTGTCATTTGAAGATCTTGTCAAGGCTGGGTATAAAGATGACAGATCTGAGTCCCTCCAATATAACTATTAAGCTTATGATGATAGCAAGCGAGGGGTTGAGGGTACTTTTGCTGCAGTGGTCAAAGTGGGCCCTATAGAAGACGAGGTTGAGTTCACAATACTGGATATCCCGGCCACTTTTGCTTTGTTATTGGGAAGGCCATGGTTTCATACGCTTGAGGGCGTGCCCACCACTCTACATCAGGTCATCAAGTTTCCATACGGGGAAGAGATTGTCACTATCAGAGCTGAAGTAGACAATGTCGTGGCTGTTTTGGAAATATAACATTTCACGAGGTTCCAAGTGTCGACAACCTTTGAGGAGTGGGTAGATCCTAAGGTAGCTAGGATCATGGTGAAAATGAAGTTCGAGCCAGGCACATGCTCAGGTGTTGGAGGAGCATTGCCCGACTTCAAGGGGCAGACCACCTGGAATGCTTTGTGAAGGCTAAGAAGAAAGGGTTGAAGCTGATGGAATGCTTTGTGAAGGCTACATGGTATCAATGAGAGCTCGAACCAGTGGAAGTTAATGGGGTCATGGTACCGAGATTTGAGATATTCCAAGATGTGCTTGGTGAGAAACTGCTGACAGTAGAAGTGGCAAAAGAGGAAGAGAAGTGGGAGGAAGAGTTGATGAAGCTGGAGAGCCTAACCCTCGAAGAGAATAAGGAAACCGAGGAAGACCCGGCTGTGGGGGATGAAGCATCTGCGGAGGATGAAGATGTTTATCTCTCTGATTTATTCGAATGTATTCATGCATCTGCTAGTAATAAAGACATTCATTTCGCTTACTTGTCTAAGTCTCTCCCTTTCAATTTGCATGACTTGAGTATATTTGACATCAACTCAACCAAAACAAACGCATTCAACCTTGGTAAGCTTGAAAGCCCCAAGGAAGTCTTAATTGTGAGTGAGGTTACCTCTGAAGAGCGGAAGAAATTAGAATAGATGTTAGTCAAATATGCCAAAGTATTCACTTGGTTCTACGAGGACATGCCCAAAATAGACAGAAGTATCGCCCAGCATACGATACCGACTTATCCAAATATGAAGCCGGTAAAGCAGAAACTCCGACGGATGAGACCTGAGTGGGCCGAGAAGGTCAGAGAAGAAGTCAAGAAACAGATAAATGTGGGATTTCTAGAAGTGGTGAAATACCCTGAGTGGTTGGCAAATATTGTGCCAGTTTCGAAGAAGGATGGAAAGGTCAGAATGTGAGTAGATTATAAAGACCTCAACAAAGCTTGCCCGAATGATGATTTTCCTCTACCCCATATAGATGTATTGGTTGATAGTGCGGCTTTATCTGCCATGTACCATTCGTGGATGGGTTCTCAGGATATAATCAGGTTCTTATGGCTGAAGAAGACAATCATAAGACTGCCTTTGTTACTGAATGGGGTATGTATTGCTACAAGGTAATGCCGTTTGGGCTTAAGAATGCAGGAGCCACTTACCAGCGGATGGCCACTACGTTATTCCATGATTTGATACATAAGGAAATTGAAGTATATGTGGACGACATGATGGTGAAATCAGAGACAAGAAGCGGACTTATAGAAGCACTGGAGAAGTTCCTTGAACGAGTCGACAAGTACAACCTACGGTTAAATCCCAAGAAGTGCGTGTTCGGAGTAACGTCAGGAAAGTTACTAGGACACACTGTCGGAATGGGCGGAATATAAGTAGACCCTGAGAAGATCAAGGCGATCACAGAGATGTCTGCGCCGAAGACAGAGAAATAAGTTAGAGCATTCCTCGGGAAGATTCAGTAGATCAGTCTGTTCATCGCCAAGTTGACGTCGGTATGTGAGCCTATTTTCAAATTGCTGAGGAAAGACCAGCCAGTGAATTGGAATGAGCAATGCCAAGAAGCTTTCGACAAAATCAGGGGATATTTGGTGAAACCTCCTGTCTTGAAACCTCCAAGACTGGGCAAACCTTGGTACTATATTTGGCCATTGAACCCGAAGCGCTGGGGGCGATGCTGGTACAAGCAGAGGAGACGGGGGTAGAGCATGCAATCTACTACCTCAATAAGAAGATGTTTCCATATGAAGTCCGCTATCAAGAAGTAGAGAAGATTTGTTTGGCAGTAGTGTGGGCGTCCAGAAAATTGTGTCACTACTTCCAATCTTACAAAATCCAAGTGGTAGCAAAGGAGAATCATTTGAAGTATCTGCATTCGGTGCCTTCACTAGTAGGAAAGTTAGGCAGATGGTTGGTATTGCTGACAGAGTTTGACGTGGAATATCTCATTTCTAAAGTAATCAAAGGTCGAGCCGTAGCGGAGTTCCTGGCACTACAACCTATAGAAGGAGATCAATACAAGTTTGAATTCCCAAACGAGGATATCCAGGCAATAACAGTCCAAGGATGGAAGATGTACTTCGACGGAGCAGTGAACTCCAAATGAGCCGGAATCAGAATTGTGATAGTAACCCCTGAAGGAGAAACCCTACCTATGGCCAAGAGGTTGACGTTCGGAGTAACCAATAATATGGCTGAGTATGAAGCATGCACCTTCAGATTGATGGCATTGATAGCCTTGAAAGCTAAGAGAGTGGAAGTCTATGGAGAATCGATGTTGGTAGTTCGGCAGATGCAATGAGAATGAGAATTGAAGGAAGATCGGTTGAAACTGTACTTATTCCACCTCAAGAGTCTGGCACAGGCCCTCCCTGATTGTAAGTTCCAGCACTTGTCGTGAGAGGAGAACCAAATGGCTGATGCATTAGCTACACTTACCGCGACTTGGGAAAATCCGGAGAAGTTGGTGATGAAACCTCTGGTGTTGACAATGGCAAGTAGACCTGTCTACGAGATAGAAAAGGTCTTGGAAGTAGAGATCAACGATGGGGAACCTTGGTATGACGATATTCAGAGATATCTAGAATGTGGAGAACTCCCAGAAGAAGCAAGCAGAAAAGACAGGATATCCATTCAGAAACTGGCTTCCCAGTATGTGAGTTTGAAGGGAGAACTGTACAAGAGGCAAGCGAATGTCATTCAGTTGAAGTGCTTAAGAAAAGAATAGGCTCAGAAGGCAATGAAGGAAGTACACGCCGGAGTATGTGGACCCCACATGAATGGATTGAACTTGTCCCGTAAAATAGTAAGACAAGGCTTTTATTGGTCGACCATGGAAGTTGACTGCGCAAAGCTGGTAAAGCATTGTCACGATTGTCAAGCGCACGGTAACTTAAACCATTTGTTGCACACAGAGTTGCATGGGCTATCAGAGCCGTGGCCTTTCTCAGCATGAAGAATTGACATGATCGGAGAAATTCGACCACACGCATCAAATGGACATCGCTTCATAGTAGTGGCGGTATACTACTTCTCGAAATGGGTGGAAGCCGAATCATTTTGCAACGTTACAGTAAAGACGATGGCAAAGTTCATAGCCCGGAATCTCATATGTCGATATGGAATGCCGCATCATGTAGTGACAGGCAATGGAGTTCAGTTTCAAAGAGAAACGAAGGCAATGCTACAGAAGTATGGGATATGGCATCATAAGTCGTCATCATACAGGCCGCATGCAAATGGGGCTGTCGAGGCAGCCAATAAGACAATAAAGAAGATGTTAGCCAAGATGACAGAAAACTACAAAGATTAGGCCGACAAGCTACCGTATGCCCTATGGGGGTACAGAACTTCAGTGAGAACAACAACATGAGCCACGCCTTATTCTTTGGTCTACGAAATGGAAGCCATACTGCCAGTGGAAGTCAAGATACAGTCTATGCGGGTATTAGCAGAAGCAGAATTACCTGAGTGTGAATGGGCCTCACAAAGGTTTGAACAGTTGACATTGCTCGATGAGAAGAGAATGAAGTCCTTATGTCACATGCAGTTATACCAGAAGAGGTTGGCTCGAGAATTCAATAAGAAGGTGCGTCCTACCAAGATCAGAAAGGGTGATCTGGTACTTAAGCAGTCAAAACCGTCGACGACGGATCCGAGAGGAAAGTTCAGGCCCAATTGGGAAGGACCCTACATAGTCTAGAAAGTAATGGGAAATGGGGCAGTGAGACTGTCAGATTTGGAAGGGAACGAGTTCACCGAGCCGATCAACGTGGATAGATTGAAGAAATATTTTGCCTGAGGAAGAGAAGGCCGAGCGATCACCAGGAGGACTGGCGGAAGACGTAACCCAACGAAATAGGAAATCCATTCATACATGTAACATATTTGCATTCTTTTGTTTTGTTGTGTTTTGTTTTGTTTTGTATTCACAGGTTTCAAAGAAGAAAAGAAGAAGCGGCAAATGGAAACCAACCAGAAGCAGCAACATATGAGTATTAGTTTCGGGGATGAGTCACAGGGTTGAGGCCCGCATCGGTATCAGTTTCGGGGATGAGTCCCAGGGTTGAGTCCCGCATCAGTAGTAGTTTCGGGGATGAGTCCCAGGGTTGAGGCCCGCATCAGTATCAGTTTCGGAGATGAGTCCTAGGGTTGAGGCCCGCATCAGTATCAGTTTTCAGGAATGAATCCCAGGGGGCGAAGCCCGCAGTTGAAAGGAAGAATTATGTGGAGTGAGTGAGTGAAAAAATAAGAAGAAGTCCTTGATGGTTATGCATATGTCTGGTGATGACATTGTTTGCTGCAGGGTAAAACCTTAGAAACGATAAGTGCGGGATGTGCTCTCAACCCGTATTCTGAGTGATTGATCTCAGCTAGACTCGCGAGTACTTGATTACGGAATCTTAGCAGTAGAAGTCTGAGTGGTCGGCGAGATGACTAGTTGAAGAGATGGCAGATCAGTCAATAACTGTTTGCCTAGATGTCCATCCTGGTTTACTTATGCTACGATATATGATATGGTTGGAAAAAAGAAGAAGTCTCTGAAAAGAAAAGGAAAAAATAGACCACCTATAACCGATAAGCGTGAAGTTACCCATGGGCGAGTATTAGGACCACCATGAGGAGAAATGCTACCTTAAAGGGTAGATGTGTCGAAAAAAAAGAGAAAGAAAGAAAAAAAAAAAAAAAAAAAGAAAAAAAAAGTTCAAAATGAAAAGAAAAAAAAAAGAGACGAAAGAAAAAAAGAAGAAAACCATATCATGTTGAGTACGAAGAAGTAATCACAGAGTATGATCAAGACATCTCGGTTGGTTAGACCCACTGATCCAATTCTCCGAGACAAAATCATCGAGTTGGCTTACTTAAGGATTAAACTGCGAAAGAGCCTTGGCACACACACACTAGGAGTCTAGTTCAGATCACTCATTCAGACGAGCAGATTTGAGTGTATTAAGTACTTTGAAGGTTCTCTGGTTTCGACACGAAGCATCCGTTAAGGACAAAAATATGTTTAGCTATCAGGATTATCTCGTAAGAGGCAATACATCATGCTGATACGCAACATCAGCATCAGTATCAGTTTGAGGGCGAGGCCCAAATTAGTATCGGTTTGGGGGCGAGGCCCACATCAACATCAGTTTGGAGGCGAGGCCTACATCACTATCAGTTTGAGGGCGAGGCCCACATCAGTATCAGTTAGAGGCGAGGCCCACATCAGTATCGGTTTGGGGGCGAGGCCCACATCAACATCAGTTTGGGGGTGAGGCCCACATCAATATCAATTTGAGGGCGAGGCCCACATCAGTATCAGATTGGGTCGATGCCCACTTCAGCATTAGTTTAGGGGCGAGGCCCACATCAGTATCAGTTTGGGGCGAGGCCCACATCAGTATCAGTTTGGGGGTGAGACCCACATTAGTATCAGTTTGGGGATGAGTCCCATGGTTTAGGCCCACACATCATCAGAATGCCGGGTATGGCACTATTGGTATGGAGACACAACCGCGACGCATCGGGTATGCGGTTTAGCACGCCGGGTATGTCACTTCTGGTATGGAGACTGTAGGCATTGTATTTTTGCATGTGAAACCCGATGATGAGTCTCATTTGGAGGCACTACCTTTTGAGTCACGGAAGCCGCGGGAAACGGATATCAGAAGGGGAAATTCAGAGTAAACAAGCTCACTGTCTTTGTTAGTGCTGCGTTTGTTACTTCGTTCGAACGTCAAACAGATTGCGGGCGTTCGTGTCGCGTTCGAGGAAGCGTTCGAACGATGTCGGTAATTCTGGTTTTGTTGCTAGCCTCACACCCCAGCCCATTTAGCTCCCCAAAGCCCATAAAACACATCCCAAATTAAATAAATAAATATTAATTTAAATATTAAACATTAAATAAAATATTTAAACCATTTACCAATTAAATAAAACATTTACCAAACTTAAACTAAAATTAAAAAGAAGATATGCCTAATTAAAATCAATCTTAACCATTTAAGCTAATCAAATATAATCATTCCTAATCTAATAAGATAATTACCAATCTAAAATTTTTGTATTCCTAAACCAACACAAATTAAATATTACAACTTCCTAATTTAAAATATTTTGTCCCCCCTCAAACTTGTGTATACCTTTCTTGGAAATCCTAATTGAATACCAAAATCCTTTCCTTGTGAGACAAGAAGAAAACCCTAGACATCTTCTATATAAACAACCCCTAACCAAAGCCATCCCCTCCTGGACACATAGAATTCACGCCTAACTCTCTCTAATACACGCCCAAGATACTTCACATATACATAAAAAGAGAACAAAGAGCCCTAACCACCTCCTTCATAGCCGAGACAACAAGAGCCTCAATCCTCCACCATAACCGAGACCACCACAAGCAATAACCCTCCTTAGCCAAATCAAAACACTCCCCTTCTGCACCGAGAACACATCCCCCCATACAGCCCTTACAACCACTAAAACACCCCATAACAAACACTCAAAAACAGCCCCTGAATCACCTTAAAACAGCAGCCCAAACCCTCTTAAAACAGTCCCTAAAAACCTCAAAAACAGTAACATAAAAAATTGCATAGTTAATCTTAAAAATAATCACACAAAAACTGCACTAAGAACCCACGTAAACTTGGAACAGTTCATTGAAAATGTTAAAACAGGTGGCCCGAGCAGTGAGTAGCAAGACAGAGGCCGAACAAGAGCAGAACGGAGTTCGAACCGCAAGCAAAACAGCAAAGCAGTGAGCTAGGACGCTGTACCAGTGAACCAGAAAAGTTGCGGAGCTTTACCCCTTCCGATCTTCGTGAAACGCGAGTCCGAGAGACGGCTTAAAAGGTTAGACCTGAGGGTACTTTTCACACCCATCTCTACATGATTTTTGTTATTTATTTTGATTATATTTTACTTATTCGGTGAATCCTGTTTATGTATGATGTGTGTTATGGATATGGGATGAATGAGAAATGTGTTAACTCTCGCGGTATATCGGATGGAAACCCGGACATAAATTTCATAGCCGATTCCGAATGGACGGTAATATGATCTGTACTCGGGACACAACTCCACGTACCGCTTGAGTAAACGGCACTATCTTTTGCCTTGTGTTGCTTTGGTTTGTTTATTTTTCGTCACTTGACTTCTGTATGTTGTTTATTTATGCATGATTCAATCAAACGCATGGGCTTAGTGAGTTAGTCCAAATGTCCTCTATTTGAGAGACAAAGAGCCGAAAAGGCCACCTTTGTGACACTACTTCGCCGCGCCGGTTGATGTGTGTTCGGTTGGATGCAAGATACGTTCAATCGGGCATACTTAGTTTGATATTATTGACTTTATCTTTTCATGCATGGTTCAATCAAGCGCATGGGCTTAGTAAGTGGAATGAAAGATCCCTTATGGGGAGGGGTTAAAACCCTTTACCACGATGCTTTGCCGCGCCGGTTGATGTGTGTTCGGATTGGACGTAAGATGTGTTCAATCAGGCATACTTGGTTTTGATATGATTGGCTCTATTTTTGTATGTGTGATGTGACGCGCATGGGCTTAGTATGTTGGTCTAAAGGTCCTCTCTTTGAGAGACCAAGAGCCCCAAAAGGCCACATTTACGGCTGTACTTCGCCGCGCCCCTTTATTTTATTGTTTATGTATTGCGTCCCATTTCATGCATCAGGTATGTTCCCGTTCGAACGCGTTTACGAACGCAACTCGAACGCGCATACATTTTTGCCTTATCATGCATCAGGTCTCATTTCCGTTTGAACGCATTAACAAACGCCATACGAACGTGAGCATTCTGTTCCATTTCCGTTCGAACGTATTAACAAACGCCATACGAACGTGAGCATTCTGTTTCATTTCCGTTCGAACGCGTTAACAAACGCCATACGAATGTGAGCATTCTGTTTCATTTCCGTTTGAACGCGTTAACAAACGCCATACGAAAGTGAGCATTCGGTTTCATTTCCGTTCGAACGCGTTTACGAACGCTACACGAACGTGAACACACTGGACTGAGACATATTCATCACATGCCACGTATATTGTTTTCTTAGGTGATTTTTTATGGAACCACACATAGTCATTCTTATCTTTGTGCACATAATAATGAAAAGCATGTTTATTCCATTAGTTGTGTCGTTTGCCTTAGTCTTGATTTAACGCATTACGATTCATATGCCTATGCCATGATGACTTTGGAGTATTATTTCTTGTGATATATCGGATGGAAACCCAGACATAAATTCTGTAGCCGATTCCGAATGGACGGTAATGCGGTCTGTACTTGGGATACAATTCCACGTATCACTTGGAATAATGCTCATATGTATGCTTGTGTGGATATTATGTATGCTTGTGTTTTCATGAATATGATATGCTGAATGATGTTGTATGTTCATTGTTACTTTGAGGTATTTTTAGGCATGTGTTATTAGATATGAGATATATGCGAAATGTATGTATAAATGTTATTTTGTACCCATGAATATAGAAGTATGATATTCTTAGGAATAAGTGTTACTTAAGCCTGATTAAATTATTATGTAAATCCTTTCATTACAAGTGACATAAGTAAGGGACCATTCCAAACCCAACGGTTTGAGGTCTTCCCTTGCGAGGGGTGAGTGCGGCCTTAAATCTCATTTTCCAAGTTCACACCGGGTGGCGACTCCATTATTCTTCGGTTTAGTCCCCTGTGGCTACTCCGTACTCCCGACCGGGCCGCGAGCCCGGGACAGCATACGACGCTTCGAGTATGGGGTTTAGCACTCCGAGTATGGAGACACACCCGCGACGCCTTGGGTATGGGGTTTAGCACACAGGGTATGGCACTCCGGGTATGGAGACACAACCGTGACACCTCGGGTATGGGGTTTAGCACGCCGGGTATGGCTCTCCGGGAATGAAGACACAACCGCGACACCTCGGGTATGAGGTTTAGCACGCCGGGTATGGCACTCCGGGTATGGAGACACAACTGCGACACCTCGGGTATGGGGTTTAGCACGCCGGGTATGGCACTTCGGGTATGGAGACACAACCGCGATACCTCGGGTATAGGGTTTAGCACGTCGGGTATGACAATCAGGGTATGGAGACACACCGCGACACCTCGGGTATGAGGTTTAGCACGCCGGGTATGGCACTCCGGGTATGGAGACACAACCGTGACACCTCGGGTATGGGGTTTAGCCCGCCGGGTATGGCACTCCGGGAATGAAGACACAACTGCGACACCTCGGGTATGGGGTTTAGCACGCGGGTATGGCACTCCGGGTATGGAGACACAACTGCGACACCTCGGGTATGGGGTTTAGCACGCCGGGTATGGTACTTCGGGTATGGAGACACAACCGCGATGCCTCGGGTATAGGGTTTAACACGCTGGGTATGGCATTCCGAGTATGAAGACACAACTGCGACACCTCGGGAATGGGGTTTAGCACGCCGGTTATGGCACTCCGAGTATGGAGACACAACCGCGACACCTCGGGTATGGGGTTTAGCATGTCGGGTATGGCACAACAATATCAACTCAGTTCTAAGCAACATGCAAGTCAAGTGGCAGCTGGCGAGCCAGGTAAGTAAAAATGCATTGCATAACTTTGATATAATTGTCATTGTCACACACTGCACAAGTCCCATCAAAGTGGGGGCGACTGTAGGCACTGCATTTTTGCATATAAGTCCCGATGATGAGTCTCACATGGAGACACTACCTCTTTAAGTTGTGGAAGTCGCGGGAAACGGACGTCGGAAGGGACAAGTCAGAAATTGACACCTTGTTGGATTTAATTCGTTTGCTTAGCTTCGGGTTTGCTCGTTAAGCCTCTGTTTTAAACTTATCCTTGGCCCAAAACCCCTGCAAGTCACACACCAAGCCCATACATCACCTAAACCATACACCAAACCCACCAAAATGGACTAAAATCACGCCCAAAGCCACGCCCAAAGCATTCCAAAATAACAAAATCACACATTAAACACATGTTAAAATCAAGACAAATCACCTTCCCAAATTAAAAGATTCAAATCAAATCTCATCAAAGACTTTCTTAATTCAATTAAATCATATCTCTAATCAAAAGAGAAGAAATCAAATCAAATTAAATCACATCCCTAATTAAATAGATTTTCCTTATAGCACACTAATTAGAAGATATCCCCATAATTACACAAAATCCTTTCCCTATTCGCATAAGGATAACCCCAACCTTTTCCTATAAAAAGAAGCCAAAACAAACTCTTCACACCCTAGCACATTCACGCCTGAAGCCACCAAAACCAGCCCTCTACTGCCGCAAATCACCAGCCCCTAAACTGCCAGCATCACCGAGAATCATACCCCAGAAACAGTCTACAACATCACCGCAAATCCCCATGGAACCAGCCCTCACCACCGCATAAAAACACCTCTGAAAACTGTCGTAAATCACCCCTAACCTGCATCTAAACTACTGCAAAACACCCCCTGAAACCACCAAAAACTACACTGAAAAACAGCCCATTTTCACCGAAAATAGTCCCTGAAAAATTGCACTTTTAAACCCTCAAACCATTCCGAAAAAACTGAACATCCACCGCATAAAACAGAGCAAAACAGCAACCCAAACAGCGAGGCAGTGAAGGAAAACCACGAACCAGTAAATCGGAAAAGTTACGGAGTATCAACCCTTCCGACGACCGCGAACGCACTTCCAAGAGACGACTTAAGAGGTTAGACCGGATGGCACCCCTTTTTATTTATTCCCGCACTTTCTTTCCGTTATTTATTTTATTTCTTCGCATGTATATTGTGGATTCATGAATGTTGTGGCCATGAGATGAATAAAATATGTGTTATCTCTTGTGGTATATCGGATGGAAACCCGGACGTAAATTCTGTAGCCGAATCCGAATGGACGGTAGTGCGGTCTGCACTCAGGATACAATGCCACGTACCACTCTAGAGACACACATGTTTCGTTTCATCCAAGTTTATGTTTATCCGTTGTTTATTAGAAATAGTGTATTATTTTTATGCATGATTAGGTTGTTTAGTACGCTATTTTTTATGCATGATTTAGTTGATTGTTTCCAAGCATGATTTATTTATTTCTTTTGCATTAGGAACTTGATTATGTCTCTTCTAAGTTTATGTTTAGATTATTATTTATTTACATTGCCATGCTTAGCGATTTAATGTATGCATGAGATTGTGTGCTTACCGTTATTCCGACTTACTTTTATGCATGTAAACTTAGATATAGGTCGCATGTAAACTTAGATATAGGTCACATGCAAACTTAGATATCAGAAGTATGCAAACTTAGATGTAGGTTGTTGTTGCATAGACTCGGTTATATTATTACACAAATCACTTCATTACAAGTGGCATAAGTAAGAGACCATTCCGAACCCAACGGTTTGAGGTCTTCCCTTGCGAGGGGTGAGTGCGGCCTTAAATCATTTTTCGAGTTCACACTGGGTGGCGACTCCATGTTATTTCTCCGGTTTAGTTCCTCCGTGGGCTACTCCGTACTCCCAACTAGGCCGCGAGCCTAGAACAGCGTCGTCAAGTTCTGTGTCCTACAGTCCGGCATTTTGAGATCGAACAGAATGCAGAGCTTATCAGGAATCATCTTCATCTGGTCGAAGAAAGACCGGAGAAGTCGGCTATGAAAGCGGTTGTCTGTCAACAGAGAATGGCCCGTTTCTACAATAAGAATGTTCAGATTCGATCTTTCCTCCCTGGAGATTTGGTTTTACGGAGGGTCAATTTGAATACCCGAAGACCTGAGGAAGTTTCATTGGGCGCCAAGTGGGAAGGGTCATACAGAGTGGTGGAGATAGTAAGACCAAATGTCTATCTTTTAGAAAAATTGGACGGGTACCCGGCTCAAAAAGCCTTGGAACGCCGAGATGCTGAGGAGGTACTTCCAGTGGTCTTTCTTCTTTGAACTATAAAATGAATAGATGAGTTGTAATAGCCAGAACCAGAAAACATTTGTAAAGCCTCTCTTGAAATGACCCACCAAGAGTTGTAAGAAGGGCAGTAAGTCCCATGAATATGAACATGGTCTTCTCTCTCTGAATTAAAAAAGCTCGTCCAATTTACTTGTTGTTTAATTGAGTCCGAAAATCATGTTCAATATTCTTGGGACGTGCTCGATGCGAAGGGGTGGTTGGTGGTCGGGAAGGGCACCAAGCCCGTGGCACGCCAATCCCGGGTGTCATTATCAAACCCCCGGGTGGAAGTGTTCCGACCTGACTCATTTCACCTTTGAGGATCCAGAACGCATCAAGGGATGGGGCACATGCGGGAAACACGCGAACCCCTCGTGGCACGCCAATCCCGGATGTCATTATCAAACCCCCGAGGCCGGAGCATTACTACCTCATGGCTCGTATTTTTGAAGAATAGCTCTGGTAAATCGGACCCATGGACGTTTTTTCCCCTACGGGTCGGCTGGTGAATCCCCGTTGAAGACTATCAGAGAGTATGGCATGGGGATGGCTTAATTGCCTTCATGACCATCATGCTCCCGGGTAAACCGGACCCAGGGAGGTTTTTTCCCCTGCGAGTCGACTGGTGAGTCCCGTTGAGTACCATCAGACCACCTGGCTTGGGTTTTGGCCGAATGGTCCCCTTGATTGCAGGAGTTTCGGGTAAACCGGACCTAGTGAGGTTTCTTCCCCTACGAGTCGGCTGGTGGGTCCCGTTGAGAACCATCAGACCACCTGGCTTGGGTATGGCCGAATGACGCCCTTGATTGCAGGAGTCTCGGGTAACCCGGACCTAGGGATATTTCTTCCCCTACGAGTCGGCTGGTGAGTCCCCTTGAGAACCACCCAGGGAGGGCACACACAAGGTGTCTTCCTCCCCATGAGGATTTGCCTGACCGCCCTGGATCAGCGTATCCGTAGCCTGGTTAGCCGGGACACTGAATTGTAAGGTTCAGAATTGTGTTTTGGGAGGCACCGGGCATGACGCTGCCTCGGAGCACCCGTGTTGTTGTTTTTCTCTTGAATTTGCATGAAGTATGTGCTAAGTAACCTCCATTTTTGTTAACTTTACTTTGTTCCAATCTCTATTTTTCGCTGATGTCTGGCATGGGGACGCCCGTGCCAGGATCCGCAGAGCCTTAGAGGTTGAAAATCTTCCCTCGTGTAAGTCTCAAATGTTCCACCAGCTCTGGGCTGGATTCGTTCCGCCGAGACTGTATTGTTCCACCAGATCGGGGCTGGACTCATTCCGTAGATGCTTTATTCCACCAGCTCGGGGCTGGATTCATTCCGCCGAAACTGTATTATTCCACCAGGTCGAGGCTGGACTCGTTCAGCCGATGCTTTATTCCACCAGCTCGGGGCTGGATTTGTTCCGCCGAGACTGTCTTGTTCCACCAGGTCGGGGCTGGACTCGTTCCGCCGATGCTATATTCCACCAGCTCGGGGCTGGATTCGTTCCGCCGAGACTATATTGTTCCACCAGGTCGGGGCTGGACTCGTTCCGCCGATGCTTTGTTCCACCAGCTCGGGGCTGGATTCGTTCCGCCGAGTCTGCATTTTTCCATCAGCTCGGGACTGGTACTGATCTCTCTAATCTCGGGGTCGGTTTACGTCCCACCGAGTGCCTGATTTTGTCTTGAGGACAGACCGTGCGAAGACACTGAGGATGACCAGGGTTGGCACCAAGGCAGTTTTCGGTACAATTCTGAGAGTCAACCGTCTGACGATTGATCGGCTCACTTCAGATTTTTGTAGTTCCCAGCACTAAATCGTAAACTCGTTGGATCCGAGAACTAGGGGACATATATTGATGGGGGATTTCTACAGCTAAGATTTCTGAGTAGCTCGATAGGGGCAGAGAAGGAAATTCGCCTCATCCAGGGGATCATGGGTCAAAGGATAGTTGTCATTCTTCAACCCGACGTGGAGTCCGGGCACATCATGATTCAGTTCTTAGAGGCCGACAACATCACCGACCACAATAGTCTGATGGCTCGGTTCATTTCTACCTTCTCCCAGAATCAGGATAGTAAGCTCGGGTCGGGAATGGCTGAGGCAGTTCAGTTCGTTGTCTGACCGGCCTCTTGAAGACCGACGTGAGATCAGAGCAGTTAGATTTTTCCCTCCAAAACTCTCACATTCGAAATTCGACAAGCAGTCATCATTAATGAAAAGGTCTGACAATATACTTTTACGGCAGGATGTGACAGGAATTCAAATGGTAGGTTTTACTTTCGGCGATGACAGTTTTGGGAAGGGAACCTGTCAAATCACCGGAGATCCGCATACCAGAAGGGCTGACGTCACAAAGATTTGGCAACAGTGTTGGATATCCATTAGTATATAAGGGATGGTTAATCACATTTGTAAGGGTTACGAAATTTTTCCATTTGAGAACCATTTGTAAGAAATATTGTAAGAGAACAACCTGCTCGGTTTCTTTAGACCTTCACTAAAACAGGTCGGCCGAGCTCGGTTAGGTAATAAAAAGAACCCCCTCATCCCACTTTGTAACCGTGGACGTAGGCTGGTTGAGCTCCGCCGAACCACGTTAAACATTTTCTTTTCGATTTCTTGTGTGCATCTTATCTTTCGCCAAATTTGCATTTGGTCTCCCCATAACCAAACAAATTCAAGATTGAGGGAAGATTGTCTCGGGAGGATTATCTCGAAACTACCCATGGGACGAAAATCATCCTTCAACAGATACTTCATTAGAAAATTATATCTTTACTTCTACTCTTTCTACATTATGATATGAATCATTTCACCGTAATCATACGATCCTCAAACATTACTGGCTTTATTAATTTGCTTGGATGAACAAGAAATCAAGAGAGGAACATTTATTACACAATATCGCCGTGTAAAGTTGATGAAAATCATACGTTATATTAATTAACCATATGTACAAAATGATCACAACAGCTCACCCAACTGACTTTGCTTGTCCAAGCTTTTTCCCCGCTAAATCTGATGTATATTTTTGTATCTGAAAAATTAAGTTTCCACAAATATTTTGAAAATCCGACAGGGCCGATCAGTTGGCCCCCTTTTTTTTAACTCTAAAAAAAATAATTTTTATAATTTTTATTTAATTATAATTATTTATTACCTTAGTCGATTTTGCTAATTTAATAAACGGTTCAATCTGTCAAACGGGAGACCCATGATCCAATCATCAATCCAATTTTTAAAATATGGTTTCCACGTATTCCCTCACCAAAAATGATTGCTGTGATGGCTTACTTTCAACGCCAAGCTTGGGTGACCTTTCAACCAAATAGATTTTGCTTTACGGGCAATCCTGAAATACTGAACTTTATTTTCCACAAAATGCCCCCAGATGATGGAACAACTAATATAGTCTAAACTTGTTCTCCCGAGGCAAAATGATAATTGCAGGCTTCATCGTTCGAAGACTATAATAAGTAATCAATGATATGGGTTATAGTAAAACCATACTACAAGGAAGATCAATAGTTTAATGAAAGAGACAGCCAAGGCTTTATGTGTGTGTCTGTGTGTATATATATAGAAGTATACAAACAGAGAAAGTTGCAATAAGTCAAAATTGAAATGATCAAGGTAAAGGAAATGGAGAAAATGAAGAGAGTGTTTTTTGTGTTGCTAATTGGTGCATTGATAGCTAAAGAAGCCTCAGCAGCACAGCATGCTGTTGGTGGTAGCCAAGGCTGGGTTGAATCAGCAGACCTTAATTCTTGGGCTTCCGGCCAATCATTCAAGGTTGGCGATCAAATACGTACGTTCTCTTTATCGATTTCTTATAATTTTTTATCCAATAATTTTTAATCACTGGTTTTTAAAACAAAATTATCTTGTTTAAGATAGCGAAAATCTAAAATTATTATAACATATTTTACTTTTATTATTTTTCCTCCCGAAGTTTCAAAAATATATCAGATTCATTTTTTAAAGATGGAAAATGATGCGCTTTCATAATTTTGGATGGAAAATTATTCACTTATATAACATCAAGTGGAAAAAAAAAATAATTTAAAAAATATTGTTATAGTTTGATAATTTCCCTTTTAAAAAAGTCAGCATGCAAATCATACGAACATCACCAACTAATATCGTTATAGTTTGAGAGAGAAACTTATATGTTGAAAACATCTTTATTGTGCGCAGTTTTCAAGTACACATCAGGGCTCCACAGCGTGGTGGAACTCCCAAGTGAGAGTGCCTACAAGAACTGCGACCTGGGAACAGCAAAAGACTCAATGAACAGTGGAAGTGATGTTGTAAAATTGGACAAGCCTGGGACACGTTATTTTGCTTGTGGCACATTAGGCCATTGTGACCAGGGCATGAAGGTCAAGATCACCACCGTCTCCGGCACGGCGCCGTCGACCCCCGCGTCTTCTACATCATCACCTGCTTCAACTTCCGGGGCTTCTTCGGCTTTCAGTTCCTTTGCATCCTTATTTGTTCTGCTTGGAGCATTATTAATGGCTACCAGTTTGCTTTATATCGTCTGATAGAATGTTAAATTTGAGTTTATTAATTGATTCTATCCTACCACTTGGATATGATTTTGTTTGGTTATTTGAGGGGTTTAAATTATAGTAATGATTGATTTTGTTGCTATTATTTCTCCTTGTCTGAGAGATAAGATAAATAAAAATTGGCTTGCTTTTGTATTATCTGATAGTCTAACTTAGTAAGCCGTTCTTCAGTAGATCCATGGTGACTTCTTTCTTAACCACTCGTGCCTTGCTTTACTCCACTCCGGGTCTTCACGATCAAGTAAGTACGTTCATGCCATCATCACTGCGGCACATTCGTTGTACTTTCCGAATATTATTAGAATCTCTTACATCTTCGCGGTGCATATAACACGGGCGTGTCTCTCATATACAAGTTTCAAATCTATTTCGCGTCTCTCCTGATTATTTAGGCTACACTCGAACCAACTGCTTATGTAAATAGCACTTCCTATGTGCTCTTGATCATATGTTACCATTCATCGACATCAAAGTTGTTACTCCTTTCCATACGTGCCTTCGCACTGTCGCACGGTTGATAAGTGTACATCAAATGAGACAATCAAAGAAACAACTTAGGCATATAATAAAATTTAATGACAAGTATACACTCATATGACACACTTAAAACACATTCTAGACATAATAAATAAATAAAAATTAAAAAAATATGTCATTTAATTGTACACCTATCATTATTCTTATATCTAAGTTGTGTCATTTCTGTGTACAACTAACACCTATAATTGTTCTTCTTTATCATAGAGATGAGATTTGTATCAATTGGATCTAAATTCAATGCTACACTGAGTTTTATGGTGAAATTTTTATAATTTGTTATTGAAAATTATTAGATAATTTTTTTTATTAGATGATTTTAGTAATCTTGAAAGATATTAGTAATGGATAAAATAGTTATTTAATATTGTCGTCTTGAAGTCTTGATTGATGACCAAATAAGTCAAAGGACCTAGATGAAAGATCATAAAACTGAGGAGTTAAGTATAAAAGAGATGCTTCTTACAAAAGTCTGGATTTTGATTTCTTTTTGGCAAACAACAGGGACCTAGGTAATAAAAACCCTAAGAATAAATTCATTTTATTATTTTTGAAAATTGATTCGGGTATATAGAAAACTATGTGCTTGGTATTAGACCTGGCCGACTGTTGGTTCGGTTCCGAACCGGAACCGAATCAGACGATTTCCGGTTCCACGAGTGTGGAACCGGAACCGGACCGGTTAATTCTGGTTCCGGTTCCGGTCCCATTCGGTATTTTTTTAAAAAAATAAAAAATATTGAGATTGAAAAATTAATTTAATTTAAAATTGTGAATGTGAATTTATATAATAAACTTACATAATTACATTAAATTACAAATAAAATTCTTATTTAAAAAAATTAAAAATAAATTTATTAAATTAAAGAGCTTGAACTTAAATTTTTAAAAACTTAAGTTGCGTACGTATCCTCCAGGGGTGAGAGGAATCAAAGCTCACGTAGTTCCATTATATTTTAAAGATATTTCCCCATTGTAATTTTACAATTCTTTAATTATCAATCATCATTATCAGTGTCTGTTGATCCTTCAGCTCCAGTTCCGCTTGCACTTGCAGATGCATTGTCGAACAAGTCTTCAAATTCATCAGGGGCATCTTCTTGTTGCCTCAGATCAGTTCGGATCCAATCATCCACACATGTTGTTGCTTCTAGAGTGCCTGTATGTAAATTTTTTTAAAATTTGGCATTGTGTTCTCAGATGAGCTTGCATTCTCTTCTCCGTGAAAACTTGGATGTAAAAACATCTGAGGAACGAGATTTAACTTCTTTTCTCCGTGAACCGATATTAGGGCCGCTCTCTTGGGTTGGCACATTTGACATTGTGTTCTCAAATGAGCTTGTCATTTGTTGTTAAGAAATTTTAAAGAATTAGAGAATTGAGAATGAGAGAATTGTAATTGTAGATGAGAGAATTGAGAATGAGAGAATTGTAGGAATTGAGAGAATTGAATTGAGAAATTGGTGTGTTGAAATAATGAAAAAAGACCCATATTTATACATTTTTAGAATATTTTTGTGATACCTAAAATGCCTCTAAAATTAGCCGTTTTATTAATATTATTAGGGGTAATTTGGGAAATCCCCAAATTATTATTATTATTTTTTACCGTTGGGGCAGGGAGTCGTTGGGCTGGTCTCAATTAGCCGTTGGGGGTTGGAACCTAGTTAGGGTTAGAACCCTAACCGAACCGGAAAATTTTTTATTTCATTTTTTTTGTTTAAGCCTTCAACTATGAACCAATCTTTATGTTTTAGTAACTTCAGGAATGTTTCTTCCTAGAATCTTTTTGTTTGGTCATCAAAATTGAGTGTTTTTGGTTTTATATTTATATTTTATTTTGATTTATAATATTCATGCAATAAAAATTCGGCTCAATATTTTTGAGTTACAGTGGACTTAGTATAAATTTGTGCGGAGCTTTTCACTAACTATGAACGATAGTTATAAAATAAAAATTTATATATAATTGAATTTTAACCATTCTTTATTATTAATACACGTGTGACAAACAATTATTATAATATCTCGAATTTTTAGAATATTTCTATAGGGTTCCAGATCGATATTAAGATCTCAGAACGAAATAATATTTGAGAATAAGAGTTTAAGTATTGAAAAATAGGTCGGACTGTTTTAAAGTGGAGTTTCGTTGTATTAGAAAGCACATGGTTTCGAGAAACGGATATGCGAATTTTTATATAAATTTAATATGTTAAAAGTTTATTGTTTTGGCTATAAAAATAGCAAACGAACTCCGATTAAGCTTTTTTTTGAACCGTTTGACTCATTTTTTCGAGATGAACAACTTTCGTTTTGAACACTTTTCGAAATTTATATTAGAAGTAGTGCAGTGATAGAGATCTTTTTGTAATTTCACGGGGACCTGAATGCAAATTCCAGAAAATTTTTCAAATAAACTCAAAATATTACCATAATTCAAAAATGGCCCAAAATCCTCACCCACGATGCGAGAGAGAGGCTGATGGCTTACCATCCAACCACACCAGCTCGGCACGATGGCACCGGCAGGTGCGTCTTGCCACCATGCATCGGTTGGTGGCCGACGGTCGGCCTATGGTGGTCGGAATAGACGAAAAAATGAGAAAAATATGCACGATTTTTATGAAACGTACTACAAGTCTGTGGTGGCGGTTTTATTGATCGGCGCTCGATTTCACGTAAAACGAGGTAAAATTGAGCTATGAACAATGACCCACGAGCTCGATTGTTTCGATTCGAATTTCTTCGATTTATACATATTTGTGGGAACATTTGGAGTTTGTTAATGCCTTCGAAAGCTTTGTAAGATTTCCCGATAAAAATTCATTAATTTGGCATAATTAGAATATATGCGGATGCTTCCTGTATATTCGTAGATTAGTGTATCAATATGTATTGATTCAGTTGAGCATGATTGGGTTATATATGTGTTGTTAGTTGAATTCGAGTGAAATCAGAATGAATTTGATCAATCCAGCAAGTTATGTAAGTTTTCTGGTAAATTTTAATTTAGTGTGTTTCGATGTCCATGTAAAAGTAATGATAGATATAGGTTAGTTATGATAATATGATAATATTTAAATGATTCTGGATAGGTCCAGAGAGTTCAGGATCATTTCGTAGTGTTTTTGGAAAAAAAAATCGGCAGATTTTTTGAAAACACGTAGTTAAGGATTTAAGCTAATTAAGTGATTTAGAACATTATATAATGATGTATTAGGGATATTAGAATTATTTTGGGAGAAATAGGAAAGATCTGAAAGGTTCCAGATCTGTTCGTAATGTTTTCGGTCTTTTTAGAGGATTTTCTAAATTTTACATGGAAACCAAATTTGATGCTATGAATATGTTGCATCTAAATTGTTAAGAGTAATGAAATTAAAATCATTGAAAACAGACTCGATTTGGGTGTTCTAGGAAGACTGAAAAATTTATGCTATTAAATTAGTTTTCTGTTATTTGATAGTTCTAACCGTCTATGTTCTGTGTTACAGATGGAGGAAGTGAAAGACTAGCTCGAAACCCCATGTAAGTACTTGCCTCAAATAAACATTGTATTATGGTTGACTATATGTATATACATGTATGTATAGGTATAAATAAGTACGTATAGATAATGATTTCCTAGAAGTATGAATTAAGAATTTCATAAGCGATATGTATGTTTGTTGATTTGTAAGAGGATAATGTAATAAAAATATATAGATATGTGTGCTGATGATGGTTTTTCATCCCGAGAAATTTCGAATATTGAGCTGGGGTAGAATTGGTTTTTACTTGGTTAAAAAATGATGATGAATGCCCAAAGACTTAGGAAGACTGAAAACAGACGGGGGGCCCGAGCCATCTGAAAAAGAATTCTCCCGATGGTAAAATTGGCGGATAGGGAAAAATTAGGATACTACGAGTTAAGCCACCCATGATGGGTCAACCCAACCCATATGATAGACACGTGGTGTATCATAAGGATGACACATTGCTTGTAGGAGTTGGGAATATTTCCCACATGTGATGGAATATATATATATATATATATATATATAATGAAAATCCATGCATTTTCTTCATGATGAAGCATTTATTATTTCATGCGCGTGCGAGCGCATGAGAGCTCTTAAAAGGGCGTGTTAGGCGTGTGGGAGCACATGCTAGCACGTGACACACATGTTGAAACTTATTGACATATGTCGGAGCATGTGGGCCCATGCTGACATCGTTATTTAGTGATTTCAATATTTCTTGCCTTGATTTAGAACTCATTCTTGTTATAAATGGAGTCCATAATGGTAAATTTATTTTATCACGCAAACTTTGTCTTTATAAATTGCCTATTATCTCTGTGATATTAGTATATTATCAGTATAACTTTGTGTTCATTATACTGATAATCTTTTCTTGTATTTGTTGCAGGAAAAATATGTCAATAATAACAATAACTCCTCGTATAATGAGAACAAGCAGTGAAACATTAAGGGTTGTCCAATTACTTCGAAATCTTGAAGAATATATGATACATGAAAATGAATGTTAGAAATCATCACATGCATTTATAGAACAAATTTATGTTCAAATTTTGTGAAAATACATGAAAATCTCAAGAGAAACACAACCAAACATATATTGTCAGTCTATTATTTGATTACATTCAAAATGAACAAAAACATGAAATCACAGCATGATTATACCTTTTCTTTGCAAAGAATCTATCACATAAGCATAAGAAATGCTTCATCATGAAGAAAAAAACATGTATTTTCTTTATAAATGGTTGAATAGAGAAGTTACATGTGAGAGAAATTAAGGAAGTTTCTTAAAATCCATCAAACTTCCATCACATATAGGAAATATTTCC